>JANHZU010003566.1:94056-126779 GCA_032468055.1 Acrochordus granulatus
GTATCACACCGCAAACCACCACACAGAGAGCAGTGTCGCTCAATCTCTGACTTTTTTTAAGATGTGTGGACTGCAGTTCGCAGGATTCCCAGCCAGCATGAGCTGAAATCCACACATGTTAAAGTTGCTGGGCTTGAGAAACCATGGTACAAGCCGACATCTCAACCATGCGGGAAGTGCGCTTTCGACTACCGATGGAATTTATTGTTGCTTAACTGGTATCCTTGAAGCTCAATGTGGATTTTCAGGTTTTTCCTTCCCAAAATTATACAGTGCATACTTTTCCACGAAATTAACGGCTTATTGGAACATTGTAATGCTTACGGCCTTTTCGATCCCTTGTTTATTTTGCTCACGCGCCACAATTTATAATTTAGCCAATGGATATTGTATCCTTTAGCCTTTTTACGCGTCTTTTGTTTCTTCCTGTCTACGTTCTTTCTTTAAGAAATTCAATAATGTTTAGGAAATCCCCCAGTTTTCTCTGGGTTCTTGGTGCCTTGGAAGACCAAATAAGGACAAGGGTCAAGAGCATATTACTGTATTTAAAATTCCTCATCCAGCATGGCTCCAGCTAAGGATTCTGGACACTGAAGTCCATGCACCTGGACGACACCTTCATGTCCAAAATGCTGAAATCAGAAAACAACAAAACTGAAAATTACCAGCAGTCTTGTTTACTGACAGACAGCTTTTGTGGGTCCTTATCCTCTCTCCAGCCTTTCTAATCCAAACACAAAGTCCCCAATGGCTACAATACCTATCATGCTCTGAGCCTCCCCAACCCTTTTTATTTTGTTTAATAGGGTAATCACAGTAACCGTATTGAATACATTTGGATTTAATGGCATGAAAGCAAGCATAGCTTTTGCCCCAGCACTGGCTGTCTTATGCAGCAACTTGCTGCTTCCTTGGATATGCAACTGTGCATGGCCCTTTGGTTTCAGTGTCAGGAAGTTTAAATTGTCCCATATGCAGTGTAAAAAATGCTCCCTGGTTCCTGTTGTGTTGCAGAAGACAGCTGTTCAGTCTTCATACTTGTTGTTTTTAGAATCTGCTCCTCCCCCCTTGTTGGAAGGTACGTTTTTTTAAAAAAAATATGAAAGTGGCAATCTTTTGAAAGAACAATAAATCTCGTAACTGCATGTTTTCTAGACACTGTGTAAGAGTGCAAATCCACAGTGGAGGGAACAGTTTGATTTTCACTACTTCTCTGACAGGAAGGATGTGTTGGAAATTGAGATCTGGGGGAAAGATAACAAAAAGCATGAAGAAATTTTGGGAATGTAAGTTGTCTTGTTTTTATTCTGATTGTTATGAATTGCATTTTGGAAAACTTTGGAAGACGATGTAGAATGTGACTCTCTAGATCACTCTGTTGATATCTCTCTGTTGTATAACACTGGAATGGTTGCAGTTTTCCCAACAAGAAGTTGAGAACTGAAACTTCTCAAAATCTCATTCAAGCATTTTGTGGGTCAATGACCAAGCCTTATATTTTTATTGACTTGACTGCACTGCTTATACTGACCATTTTATATTGACCATATTGCAAATACTGACCAAGCCCACAGGATTTCTCATGGTACAGAACCCTGTATTTGGGAGAACTACTCCTAAACAATTCTGTGAGTTATAATAGCAAAATCCAGATACAATCAAGGAGCTTTCCAGTATGGGCAGAAAAATGGTTGTCCTCTTCTACAAGTAATTCTCCAGCAAGCAGTTCTTTTGGCACCCTTTTGGGATTGAGAAAATAGCAACTAGTTATCCAGTTAGTCATTGATAGCCTCATCCTCCAAGATCCTCTTCAGTTTCCTACACTGGGGTTCCCCTTATCTCTGTTACCAGCAGATCTAGAGTTTAACTCTCCATGACACATTAAAAGAAAAGCAGGACACTTTTACGGGACTTCCTTTTCTTCACATATTAGCAGTTCCTTAGAGGAATGTCTGCTTTAGACAATTCCATAACCAGATTGAAACAGCAGCGTTGATCAGCCCTAGGGGCAGAACCAATAGTTGGAGGCAATAAGTCTTGCAGTCCAAAACACTTGAAGGAACTTAGATCAATACAGATTAGATTGAATTAGAACTGGATGAAAAGGGCCTTTCCGATTCTCCATCCAATGATGGTGGACAACTTCTCCAATTTCCTTAATCTTGGTGGACAACTTCTCCAATTTCCTTCATAGGGAGGAGAAATTCTTCAATGGATTGATTGATTGATTACATTTGTATGCCGCCGAAATCCGAAGACTCTTAGTTGATTGAAGGCAGGATTTTGCCTTCTAGTTGGTAACTACTGTGAAAAAGGACCATGGGAGGAGTTCCCTGTGTAGGCTTCTTGGAGGTTTAACGTGGGAAGCCGGGCAGATAACAGACTGCTGGAGAAGGGAACGGTACTGTGAAAGAAAAGACATTCACACAAATTCTTCAACAACCCTCCCGTAAAATATGTGCAGGGATATCACACTCTGCCTGTGAGAATTTTGCTGAAATTCTATTGGCAGGAAACCATGAGAGCATTTTCTCTTTCACCAAATAGGATAGGAACTAATAACAAACGCAGAATTTCTCAGCGTGGGACTTGTTTCCGTTGCACAGTCTTGATGAGAGTGGTGATGCCACAAGCTCTTCTGCCCCTGCTTCTTTGCGAGACTCCTCTGCAAGGGGCCAGTCCCGCCCTTTGACTTCTCTGCTATGTCTCCTAGGGGTTCCTGAAAGGATTGCCTCCTTAGCTTTCTGAGTTTTTGCCTCATCCCACTACTCCTATTCTACATGGCTGGCTTCTTACCAGCCGAGATCTGGTGAAACACAATATGGTTGCAGCAATTCTGGTGTTAAACAGTTGCAAACTGTTAGAACTGGGGTGGGAGTCTCTCGCCATGGGGAAACAGTTTTGAAAGCATGACCATGGTGAGTTAATGGCGTGCTTTGGTCTTCATTTTGAACAGCTGCTGCTGGGTTCCTTTGCCTTCGATTGAATCCTCACCCGATCGTAAGAAAGGGAAAGGGATGGTTCTGTTGCTTAGACAGGGAGAAATAATCACTGTGCAAACAATTAGACTCCCAAGTAATTAAACAGCTTGATTATACATTAAACTCAAGATGTGTTTGGCTCTTAGCAAAGTCCTTCTCCCCCTTCCTCCTCCCCTTTCTGAATCAGTTCAATGCAATTAGTTGTGGTTTAAATACGGCCATGCCTTGATATGCTTTAAATGGACCCGTATTCTGGCATTGTTCGGCCGCCAGTTTTGAGTGTAGTTACAATTCCTTAGCTAAGCAGTGCAGTCAAGTCAATAAAAATATAAAATCAGGCACACCAGTAATTAAATTGTGAGGCTAATAAGACGGCGTGAGTGAAATCAGGAATTCCTGTTACTGGATTTCCCTGGACCTGCAGAACAAGAGAAAAGGCATTCACACAAATTCTTCAACAACCCATATAAAATATGTGCAGGGATGTCACACTCTCTCAAAGGCTTCAAACAATTGGTTTAGCCGTCTCGGTTGTGGGTCTTTCGCAACTCCTAACTATTTATTTCTAATGTAGATTCCATCTCACGTTGTTCAAGTGAGGTTGAATGCCTCACCCTTGAAGTCGTTGGTTAGGAAATTCCTGAACATCCCATGTTTGAAATTCCTCTGTCTCTGCTCAGATGAAATTGTCAGGGAAATCTTCTGAGGAGCTTAAGATTCCCTGGAGGAGAACAGCCTTATTATAAACAATACTTACTGTTGTTTTATTGCATTGTTCTCTTATTCTAAACAATAAGAACAAGCGCCAACTGAACCGAAAATGATTCAAAACCACGCGTATTTTAACTCCCCCCATTCTTCCTGTTTTTTTTTTCACTGTCACATTCGGTTGTTACGACCAGTGAGGTTTTGATTTCATGTCCACCCAGAAGAATCCAGTAACACCAATTCCTCGTGTGCGTGTGAGTTCTTCCATTCCTTCTTTATAATTACATTACATTACCGGCTCTATAAGCAGCAGCGTTTCACCAGTTTGGGTCAGTGCACCTCTTAACGTCGTTTGGGTCTCTCAAACAGAAAGGGCAGTTGTGTGCCACGCTTCAAGAGTCAGAGACGAAGGTGGAACGGACGTAGTTGGCCGTGATGAAAGGATTCTCAAGAAAATGAGGGGCTTCGTTCTCTTGGCTGAAGGCTTTTAGAGACGAAACGTTCAGAAGATTTTGCAAGGCGATGGCTGGAACCTTTGGGTTTTGTGCCTGCCTTTCTTCTCCAAAACCAGCTATTTAGAAACGGAAAGTTTTTGCAACTCATGGCAGATGGATGCCAAGCATTCGGGCTCTCGGATCTGTCTGGGGCTAATGCATGTTCCATTGCCCAAGGAGAAGCCCTCTAGGAGATGAATCCTCTTTTTCCTCCTCGGAAAATAAAAATTTAATTAGGCAACACCTTAACAGGTTCTTGCTTTAAATAACAGCCTTTCAACTGGCCTTTCAAAATCTGTTCCAATTTCTCTCTCCCTATCCAGAAACTTGACTCCTGCGAATACACGGCAGGGATCTGAAGCTGCAAGTATTTATCTTCTATAACAGCTGAAATCTGCAGAGTTTCTTGGAAGTTGTGCTCCATTTGCTTCCAAATAAAAGAGCTTTGAGTGCTCACACCACTGGTCCTCTCAGGGCTAAAATTCGAGAGCGATTCCTCCCTCCTTTCCTTTCCTGTCGTTCATCCACTTTTGAAGACTCAAATGTTTTTGTGGCTGTCTTTAAAAGAAATGCACAATTTATCGTAAAATGGCAAATGCTGCTTTCTGGAAGCAATTCTCTGGAGTGCACCATCATGAGAGAGGAGATAGGTGGTGACCCATTTAGATCTTCTCCATGGGAGGGGTGGCCCCATTTCTAAAATTAGGTCCCCTTTGGTCACCTGCATCAATACTAGGGCCCATCAGTTTTTAATTTTTTTAAAGCATCTACTTGAAAACATCAATTTTCAGATACCATGAAAGTAATGGAGAGTTTATATGCCGATTCCCCAATTGGTGTAATTTTTAATATCAGTTCTCTTGATTTGCTTGTTGTTAAATGTGTTCTTTATATGGAAAAAAAATCCCCAATTTGGTTTTTAGAATGTTCCTGATAAAGAATTCTGTCTTAAAATGTCTCTAATTCTTTTTGACATCTCTTTCTGAAACATTTGTATTTTTATTCAGGAGTGCATTTTTCTCCAAGAAATGTTTTGGATACATGGATTAAAGGAACGAGTAGTTTTTGGGTAGGAAGGCAAGACTAGTTGTGTCCTTTGAAGTGGGAAGGTTGTAACTGTCTCTTGGAGACACTTCATAAATCCTTGCCCACTTCAAGAGGCACTGCTGGCTTCAGATGGACATCTCAGGATCCATGTCACTCACAGACTATGGAATGACCAGCATACGTCTTGCAGTACACCATTTACAAATCCTTCCCCCTTCTCCACCATCCCCCCACAAATTGAGATGATTTTCCCTTTTTGGAGGAAGAGGCAACATATATTTTTTAAACCTCGAGCTATTCTGGTGATTGCAGCATATAAGTTGATAAAGTAGCATTTGTTTTGTTCTTAAATAAACAATCATGGCCCCAAACATAGGAAAAAACAACCCTAATTTTTGAGTCTACCTATTTTTGTAATGTGACAAGTAATAAGGCATTTTGTGCCTTGCAGTACTGTTGAAAGAAGAAGTACAGTCCCTGACTGATAACAGTTCCTTAAGCACAATGTATTCATTTTATTTTTATTTGTATTCCGCCTGTGTTATTTTTTTCATAAACAGCTCAAGATGACAAACATATTTAACCCTCCTCCCTCCTCCTATTTTCCTCACAACAGCAACCCTGTGAGGTGAGTTGGGCTGGAGACAGTGACTGGGTCAAGGTCACTCAGTTGGATTTCATGCCTAAGGTGGGACTAGAACTCATGACCCAGCCTCCAGTTGGCTGAACCACTAAACCAAACTGGCTCTCAGTGTAGCAGATTTGCTGTATGTATGTGATTTAGTTCTTGAAATGAACAAATTCCTTTTGACTTTCCTTGGGGATTAGCACCTAAAATTATAGCACATACTGACAAAATGCAAGAGATACAACAAGTTATAGAGTTGGTCCAGGTGTTGGATTAAGAGCAAGAAGACTGAGGGTCTAGTTCTATCTTTGGCACATGAAGCTCCCTGGGGGACTTTAGGCCCCTTCCTCTCTCTCAAGAGTCAGGGTGGAGTAGTTGGAGAAAGTACTGGACCAGAGTGGAGAGAGCAAGATTTTCAAGTCCAACCTCAACCATGGAAAGTCAAAGTCTTGGTTGACTTTGAGCCATTCACTCATTGTAATTGTATGTGGAAATGACCTTGGAAGATGGGGGAAAGAGATGCTGCCCAGGGAATGGTCAGATAAGAGAGGGCATAACCCACAATAGCATCATGGGCAGAAGAAGAAACTCAAGATGGAACCATCTTAACTTCTCAGGCTGTAAAAGAAATGATGGAAGATTTGTACTTCCAGGAGATGCAAACTTGATGTCAATCTTACCACGTAAACTACACAGAAAACCCGACCAGATGAGCTAATTTGACCTATTGTAAGGCTACATTTACCGAATCTGAAAATACAAACTCCCACTGCCTCCTATACAGCCTAAGGATGTTGGGAGACTCCCTTCTTTGCCTCTTTCTCCATCCATAATGCAGTTCTGAGCTCTGTCCTTTCTTATCTGACTCTTCCCGAGGCATCATCTCTTCTCCCCACCTCTCCTTGTCTCCCAAGATGGTTCCCACATACATTGTGCTCAGCCACATGTCTCTTTCTCTCTAATTTCACAGGCATATGTGCCACTTCAGTCATAAAACCTACTCTGAGTAGTGAATTTACTGACAAGATGGCTGCTATGGGAATAAAAGAAAAGAAGGGTTTCATCAATAGTCTTGATGAGCTTTTGGAGGAAAGGGGAAATATAAATCTCAGAAAGATTCCAAAACATAACTTTTGTGCTGAAGCTTTTATGCAAAGTTCAGTTTTGTAACCACTCGAAAATCCTGATGAGGACATGAATACTGATAGTCTGGTATGATGAGGGGAATGGAAACCTGTCCGGTATGTCTTGAAGGATCCTGTGGCAAGATTTTAATTTCACCTCCCTCCCTCAAAGTATCTTCCTAGGTGATACAGTCCAGCAGAACCATTTATTCAGCTTGCTTTGGAGGTTGTAAAGCACCCACCACTTTGTAGTACAGGGATAATTCCAAGCAGTGTAAAATATGAAGTAACTGTGTTTTCTTTTGCCTCTTACTGGTTCAGATGCAAGCTAGATGTTGGAGGACTCCCTGAGAAACAAGCCAACCGTCTGGAATTGCCTCTGGAGAAACAGCCTGGATTCTTGGTGGTGGTCATCTCTGTTGCACCGTGCTTAGGGGTGTCTGTCTCTGATTTGTGTGTGTGCCCCCTGGGAGACCCCAATGAAAGAAAGCAGATTTCCCAGCGTTATGTGAGTTTGGATGATTATTTCCCCCTCCCTCTCTTTCTCCTTAAACAGGGGCAGAGTCAAGGTCTTCAAGATGGTGGACATCGCATTGCGATCAAGGCCTCATGTTGTACACACCAAAGGGACGTGGTGGTTCTGTGTCCATCATCTTGCAGCTTTTGACCCTATTTCTTGAGTAAGGATGCATGTGAGAAACGGTACAGAAAATGTGACCGCTATTTTTACCCGTTGAAGTGAGGGAGATGGGAGGTTTAAAAACGTGACAGATAAATAAGTAAAATCTTTGGCTGACCTTGAATGATCTCAAGAATCTAGGAGGATCCGGTCTGGTTAGTTGGGAAACTTCTGGGAATTCTTGTGCTGTGGGCTAGACCTGAACAGAAGGAACATGTCAAGCACAGTCGCGAGAATCCGAGTGTTACTCAAAGTGGCTTGACTGTTTATACACATTTTCAGGATGAAGGGTGGTGAAAATTTAACAGGGTTCTGTGAACACAGGGCATTGCTTTCAGCCAAAAGACAAGTCCATAATTTCTATTCCAATACATGTGGAGTTAGGATCAGTCTGTATCTGTACACACATGCACGCACGCACGCACATCTTCACATGTGTACAGACATACACGTACATTTGCAATTTGATTTGAAAAAATCGCTCTTAAAAGCTAACACATCAAACGCAAAACAGGAACTTTCAGAACATTATTTTTCTGACGAGGGTTTTCTTTTCAGAGCTTAAGGAATTCTTTCCAAAACATGAAGGATATTGGATTCTTACAAGTTAAACTTTTAAAAGCTGTGGATCTGTTAGCTGCAGATTTTTCAGGTGCGTGTTGCCTTACTTCTCTTTCATGATTAATTTGAGCTTGACCATTTGTTCTGAGCACGAGGTAACAGCTGGGGAAATACACACACATGTTCATGTATAAAGGGTACATATGGAACGTAGCATTTACATATGTGTTATATGTGACTTCAGTATAAAACATGGCAAAATAGATACATATTCTAAATCGCCAGTCAAGCAATCGTGACTCACCATTTCATGTTGAAAATAAAATTGGGGATGCTAACATGGATAATTCCCTAATATAAAACAAATATTTTGTACACAGGTAGTCCTTGATTTACAACCACAATGGGGACCAGAATTTCCATTGCTAAGCAAGGTGGTTGTGAAGTGAATCGCATCCAATTTTATAACCCCCCCTTTTTTTGGCCGTGGTTGATAAATGAATCACTGCAGTTGTTGAGTGAATCATGTGATTGTTAAGCGAATCCAGCTTCCCCCATTCACTTTGCTTATTGGAAGCTGGCTGGGAAAGTTGCAGTTGCACGGCAATCATATGGCACCCTGATGCTGCAACCCTCACAAATGCATGCTGGTTGCCACGCACCCAAATTTTGATCATGGGACTGTGGGGATGCCGCAGCAGTTGTAAGTGTGAGGACTGGTTGTATTTCCCTTGTGTTTAGAGCCATGGTAACTTTGAATTGTCACTAAATGAATGGTTGCAAGTTGACGACTACCTGTATAGTCTATCTCATCTCTTCATGGATCAAATCCTTGAATGTAATATAATTTGATTTTTTTTCCCCCTGTAGGCAAAAGCGATCCCTTCTGCGTACTGGAGTTAGGGAACAGCAGACTTCAGAGTTACACCGTTTACAAAAACCTCAACCCAGAATGGAATCAGGTCTTTACTTTGTGAGTGGATTTGTAATAGAAGCTCCTGATTCTGTAGGGATGACCGGCATATTTGTAAGGCTTGCCCAAAAAGAGGTAGTCCACCTAGTAGAAACCAACCTTGCAAAAGGGGGACGGGGGATGTGTAGGCCTTTTCAAAATATCAGAAGTTGTGCTCTTGAGTCTAGGACGTACCTTCCCCAGAGTTTCTGCACTTTAAAACCAAAAGAAATGCTCGATATTTTATTCAGAGCTGTCTGAAAAAAAATATGATGTTTACCTACAGAGCCTAGAATCCGTTGTTCATCATCTTAATGGTATTAGTCTTAATTAGTCTCAATATTCTCAGAAACTAACCTGGGTTAATTGCTTCAAGATGCTTTCTTGCACACTCAGCTTTGAACTCAGGTAACATAAGTTCAACATATTGAACTCACATAACAAAATGTGAGCAATTTGCAAGATAGCCAGGGAAACTTTTATTTATTTATTTATTAAATTTATATGCCGCCGAAATCCGAAGACTCTTAGCAAACTTTTAGCAAAGAGGTTGGTGGAGTCATCTGATAGAGATGGCAGTGAATGCTTTTCTCCGTGATCTGTTGACTATTTGCTGCTAGACTTTTCTTTCAGAGGACAACATGGTCCACTGAGAAGAGGCAAAACTTGATGGGCCAAATGACCTTTCTTCCAAGTCACTGATTCCATGATCTGAGGCAAGTGTAGGCTTGCATCTCTGCTGGAAGAAATGTTGGAAACGGGAATGCTATGGCACATCCCGAGTTATTAAGAGGAACTGAGTATTAGTTAAGTAGCAGGTGGCCCGCTCGAAAGAAGGCTGACAGGAGAAGGTTTGTAAGGAACAACATGAAAACAAAAGCTGCAAACGTTGTAAGCAGTGGTCGCCCTCTGAGAAATCAGAAGATCTTCAAAGTCAATGAAGGCGCCCAGTCAGTGTGAAGCTCTGGGAACGGTGGGCCCAACATCGAAGAGCTACTTACCAAACAAAGCCTCTCTTGGAAGATTAGGGAAGATTTTCAGACTTGCATCTTGCTGGACAAAATTCCAGACTAAATTACAAAGCAATTTACTTTTGAAGTTCTACACAATAATCTATAGGAATCCTACCTCACACGAAGCAACTCACAACTGAGAAGGCAACATACTCACAAACTCAGTTTAGGGAGGAATCTTGGAAAGGCATCATGGCCTTCGTTCATCTGCGAGGACATTAAAGTGGCGGGGGTCCCTCTGTTGATCTTGATCCTCTTTCTACCTAAGTCTTGATTTGGATGCTAATGGCTTTGCGGATACCCCAGAAATGTTCTTATTTTTCACTGTTTTGGAAACATCCATTCCCAGGGTCAGAGAACTGCATCTCAGTCCCATTTGAACATATGTGCCATAATAATGTAGGCATTGGTTCCCACACTCATACAGAGTTGGGAGACTCTGATGGTACCTATTATTAGGCTAAGGATAATAATAGATGGTACCTATTATTAGGCTAAGGATAAGGTGAAGGTTTCCTCTGCCGGTCATGATCAGGGGGTGGTGCTCATCTGTCTCCTAGCAGAAGAGCCAGCATTTCTCCAAAGACACTTCCGTGGTCATGTGACCGGCATGGCTATACGCCGAAGCGCATGGATGCTGTTACCTTTCCCACCAAAGATGGTACCTATTTATTTATTTGCATTTTTCCATGCTTTTGAACTGCTAGGTGGTCAGGAGCTGGGGCAAGTAATGGGAGCTCACCCCATTATGGGGTGGCGCTTGGGTTTCAAACTGGAGCTGCTGACCTCCCGGCTGACAAGCCCAGCATCTTAACCACTCAACCACTGTGCCCCCTGTGTTCAGGATAAAGGGGATACAGGTCCTCTCAATGCAAGGTCTTTAAATGCATATCTTGAGCTCTTTCTGTGGTAGATGGAACAAATACGAATTCCTAATTCTGTGCTTCTCTTTTCAGTCCTGTCAAAGACATTCATGATGTCCTGGAGGTAATGGTGTTTGATGAAGATGGTGATAAGCCGCCTGACTTTCTGGGAAAAGTTGCCATCCCTTTATTGTCTGTGAGTTATTTTTTCTCTTTCCTTTGGCTCCCTACTTCATCTCAGCTTAATGGCCTCCATGGGACAGGGCTGCATTCTTATCTTCTTGCAATGATGTGGGCAGAAAGAGAAATAACCCTATCCTGATGTCGGCATTGTGATAACCCTTTATGTTGCAGGTAGGATTTTCTTTCAATCATGTTCTGTCTGTGAACAAGGAAAACAGGGATATCAGCATAGGTTGGGTTCATCTGTTCAGCAGCCCGATTTCCTCTCTGTTATCTCCTTTGTTTACTCTCTTGCATACCTCACCCTTATGCACAAGGGTGTGCAAACATGCACACTCTGCTCTCCAGGGCAGTTGGAGTAAGCCTTAATTAGTGTATAGCTTACTTTCTAGGTATGTTCAATGTTTTATTCTCAGGTGAAGATTCAAAGCAGATGTGGCATTCCAAGTGGACCAAGGCAATTCAAACGCATTTAATTCTTTTAAGGCAAATCTGGGTCGCTTGTGCTTCCTCGTTATGTTTTGGATGGGATGTTTATTTTGCTTTTCGTGATTGCAACTTAAGCTGACTTTCATCTTGGAACACAACTGTCCTTCTCGTGATTGCATCGTTGAATAAGCTACAAAGCTGCTCCAGAGTACTATCCCAGCGAAGATTTTGTTGAGTTTTGTTGAGATTTTGTTGAGTTTTGTTGAGATTTTGTTGAGTTTTGTTGAGGTGTCACCAGCCATTTCACCTTTGCAAAATCATCTTCGCTTCTGACAGATCTTTTCCCTTTTCCTGCTGATGTTTAGGTCACATCCCTTTGCTGCATGCCATTTTGTTTTGTTCTTCTCAACTCAAGTGGAAAGGGAGAGATTTTTGGAGCATCAGATCTGGTTTGATACACTTCCTGCTCTTTGCAACGGGCCTATTCATTTTACCTTTGTCTCTGCTGAAGAGACTTCAGCTTCTTGAATGTAGGAACCCCTGTTTGGTGTCAGATGATAATAAAAGGACAATGTATAAAAGAAGGCAACCTTTCTGGGCCAGGTAAGTTTTGAAAGGAGGCATGGCCTCTCACAAAACTTCCTTTTATCGGAAGGTAAATTCAAGATGTGCCCTTAAATCCCAATGGCATTGCTGCAACTAAATATAATGCTGCAGGCTGACACAGCAGACCAGCTGTCTGTCTGTCCACTGAAAGTGCCCTGGGCACCCAAGAACCTGTCTGAAGATACACTGATAAACCAGGGTTAGTGTTTGCTTTTCTAGTTAAGGCTGCTTCTGATTTTTAACGCAAGGGAGACCCTTGCAGCATCTTTAGCTGAAGAGCTTTATCAAGTTCTCTTTAATTAAGCCGTATCAGTACTGGGTGAATCTGAAGGTGATCTGAATGAAAGTTCCACTTTCTTCTCTTGACTTTCATAGCTTTTAGTACAGCTTTAAAAGTCTTCTTCCTTTCTGAATTCCAGAGAACTGCTAGCTTTCAAAGGAATCTGCAAATGTGCAGCTTCACAGCAACGTATCTTCTGATCTTTTGGCCAGTTCAGACATTATTTTTTGCACTTCTGTATTTTCAGCTCCTGTTTTCCAGTTGAATTTCTTTTCCTTGAGACTCTCATCTGAAATTTTTTAAGCAAGATGGGCAAACATTTCTTTTGAAGGGCAACCTGTACTTTTAAAACGAGGAGATATCACGTAGTAAGGTTTGGAAACCAGCAGCTAATGTCAGAAGCAGCTGTCTCCAAAGATACATTTATATGTGCTCTGTACATATAAATATAAAGTACATGTAAACTCTGAAAGTTGCTGAGTTTTTTTTTCTTTGAATACGGGATGCTTCAGATTATGTACTTTGAAGCTGGCCAATCCTTTCCCAGAACTTCTTGGTTTATCTCTTCTTTTAAAAAAAAGCATATATAGATGTAATGCTCTTTTTGATTCTCTTCATTCGTATCTGTAGCCCTCCGATGTTTGCTTGACTGTGTGTGTTTTTTTTTGGAACAGTTATCAAAGCTTGCGCCGTGCGCCGAACCGTTTGATGTTTACAGGGTAGGAACAACTCCTTAACATCTTTTATTCAATTTTTGATGACTCTGTTAATTTCTCCCCAAATCCTCATATCCCTGATGCTGCTGGACGGGAACAGCATGAGCAGCTGGTCTTCTGGAGAACTAGTCTTTGCCAAATGGTCTGTGTGAGAGGCAGCCGGCTGTGTGAGTTTGACAGGGATATGTTAGATCTCAATTTTCTCCCTCTTTCCTCTTGATTTTATAGACATTTGTCAAGAGCCCCTCACCATTTCCAGAACGAGGCTGTGAGAGGGAGGGAGATGTACAAGAGGCTCGATATGGAGAAAGTGAAGTAGGACGCTAACGCTCTCTTCCTCTCTCTCTCTCTCTCTCTTGGGTAGCCAGTGTGTTGAGAAAAGAAAATATTGCTTGTGTCTTTCTAGCACCCAACTGGAAGGCTTAGATCTAATGGCTAAAGCCTGAAAGAGCCTGAGGCTAGATTATCTCAAGGAATACCTTCTGCTTGATGAACCTCTCGGGGGAATTTGGAGGTGATTAGAGAAACAGCCTCTTTGGTTATGGACCCCTCCTTGGGGGATGTATAATTCAGGATGCATCTATTTATTGACAGGTAGTCCTTGACTTGGGAGCATGGTGGCCGTGTGGTTTAGATGCTGGGCTTGTCGGCAGGAAGGTTAGCAGCTTGGCAATTCGAGATCCAACTGCTGCCATGTAACAGGGCGAGCTCCTGTGACTTGCCCCATCTCTTGCCAACCTAACAGTTGGAAAACATGTGAAAATGCAAGTAGATAAGAGGTACCGCCAATTGGTGGGAAAGTTAACCGTGTCTGTGCGCCTTAGCGTACAGTCATGCCGGCCACATGACCACGGAAGCATCGTTGGACAAAGTTGGCTCTTCATCTGTGAAACAGACATGAGCACCACACCCTAGATTTGGTCACAACTGACGGGGAAACCTTTACCTTTTACCCTGACTTACAGTCATTCGTTTAGCACACTATTACGATGGCGCTGAGAAAGGTGATTTATGACTTACAACCATTGCAGCGTCCTCCAGATCACATGATTAAAATTTGGGCACTTAGCATCTAGCAGATGTTTACAGTAGTTGCGATGTCCTGGAGTCATGTGATCACCATTTGCAACCTCCCCCATCAGCTTGTGACAAATAAAGTCAATGGGGGAAGCCAAATTTGCTTAACAACCGTGTGATGTGCTTCACAACCATGCCAAAAAAGGTTGTCAACTTGGCCCAACTTCCTTAAGAACCACATTCTTTAGCAATGAAAGTTCTGATGCCAATTTTGGTCTTAAGCCCAAAACTTTATGTGTTTGTTTGCTTACTTTTCTACTCTAGGAAATACTTGAGGAGGCTAACAAAATTAAAAAAAACCAAAATACAGAATGTTAGTAAGGATAAAAGACAATTAAAATTAGCAATAAACTTCATAGGTATTTTAGTAGTTCTGAATTGAACTTAATATTGAATTCTTGTTCTACATTGGAATATTGTAGGAGAAGAGTCACGTTCGTCTATGATGGCAGAAAATCAGACTTCTCCTGTGTGCTTTTTTACATTGGAATATTAGACTTTATCTTATTTTCCTTCCTGGCGTATTGATTGGTTGTATTGTATTGGTTTCATTGCTTCAGTTTTTTTTTAAATGTTTCCAAAACGTTTGATGTTTCTAGTTAGTTTGAAATCTGCACTGAGAAATCTAGATATTTGAAATCCAATAAGTAAATCAATTAATATTTCAAGGGTGGCCAGCTGGTTGCCTGCACACTAGATCCAATCCTCAGTGTGCTTTATTTGTGCTTTGTTGGGTCCTAGCAAATGGAGCAAACAGTAGCAATGTGCAAAACTCACCAATCTGAGAACAGAATAATCTGGAATTGGTGCCTTTTGCAAATCAGTGTGCTTCAATTGTTGTTGAAGTAAGAGGGGGAAAGAGGCCTTCCTTGTGCTGCGTTGATGAAGAAGTTTGGGTAGAGATGCTTCAGGATTGCATGCTGTAGATTTTTTGCGTACGTGATTGGTGTATGTGGTAGGCAGTTCTGCCATATTTGTCCTTTTATTCATTTATTTATTTCATTTATATGCCGCCATATAAATATGTCTTTGCTCTTCTATTGCATCTGCATGAAGCTGGCCTGGGGAAAAGTGGGTTTGCGAAAAGAAAAGTTTCTGGAACTTACTTCTGGACTAACGAAGGTGGGAAAGTGGTGATATGCTTTGGTGGCTTTCTTGATGTTGAATATAAATGGTTCAATAAAGAGTTCAAAGGCAAAAGTGACGTGCTGGTTTTTTGTGTGAATTTCTCACTATACCCACCACATATCTAATCTGATGACAGTGCCAGTATATTAAAAAGCATAACCCTCACTCTGAGTGGACTTGGGTTTTTTCAAGTGTCCATATGCAACTAGATCAGATGAGCTGGATGCAACGTATAAATAATATAATTGCATCATTATGCTGTGTGACAGACCTTCATATCACTTCTGAGGATGATGGACTGCTAAAAAGGAAGAAAAGAAAGAAAAGATCCTACCCAAGGGTTGAGTAGAGATTATCTTGCCAGAGCAGTAATTACTAGGCTAAAAGAGAAGGTTGAATAGCTGCCAGTTGGATAATACATTTTCAAAGAATGAGGGACTGGACTTTACTTTCTGGAATCTCTTTGGCCCACTAGGCTAAACTCAGACTGAAAATCTGCATTATGCCGAGCAAGTATAAATTCAGTTATAATTATAACCCTATAATTTCCTGTGACTGAGCACCATTGAATAAAGTTCTTCCAAATTGGTAAGCATAAAACTACTTGACAAATCCTGGAACCCACATTGAATTAAACTATTTGCTGACTTTTTGGCATGTTGAGAAATGTTCTTTCTCAAGCACAAACTACATTTTGCTCCTTTTTTTTCCTCTGCCCACTTATGTTTTGTTTAACATTTTGCCCATGGAAGAATTTCGGAAAATTCAGAAACTCTCCTTGTATTCCATGATACCTAGATTAACCATAATAAAGATTTGTGTGTGTGTGTGTGTGTGTAGATGATAATTCACAAAAGGAACTTAGGAGGCAGGAAACAGCACTGAGCTTGGTAGGATAGGGAGGAGAGAACATTTGGACAGCAATTTCCTGGGTTGGCCAAATGATGAATCTCTGCTCAGATATCGGAAGGGTCCATGATTCCTTGCAGCTGTTTACACTTCCCCTGTGGTGGAAAATTTTAGGTTCTGCTGGAACCGTTGTGTGCCATGTTTTCAATAGCAGAGACTGGATCTGCATTGAAGCCAGATGTACTTCTGTAAATAAATGCTTGTGTGGGTTGGGGGTGGGGGCTGCGAAAAAGGGAGAAAAGTTGCCAACTCATTTTTCTTGCAGACAAGAGCAATGAAAAACCTGCCATTCCCCTCGAAGGGCTCTGTCTCCTTAGCTCCCTGTACTGTAGGAGACTCCAATTTTTTCTTTTTCATTTAAACTCTCCAGCGGTCAGTAGGGTTGTTCCTTAATAGATTTAGCATTGGCTGTCCTTAATAGTGCTGAATTCCCACACATCCATTTTACCTGGCATGTTTTGTCCAAATGGTTGAGCAAAACCTATCCATTAGGCTGGGGGAAAAAATCTGGCTTATGGTTGCCTGAAGTCTGATATTCTACAGGGGTGTTTAGAAGCTTGTGTTTTATTCAATTTGGAAGTCTTCACATTAGGGATATTAGGCTTTTTTCAGATATTCAAGGATTTGTAATTTTTTTCCTGTCACCCATACACCCTTATAGGATAGTTCAATCTTCTAATTTCTCATATTGGAGAGACAAAGACAGCTTTCTCTCATCTCAACGTCCTCCAGGTAGGACTTTTCAAAGGCCATCCTGGCAGGTTTCTGAATTTTGGGGTTTCTGAAGGTTAGCAAAGGTGAGATTAAGATAATATTCCTTATCTCTGGATATTCCTGAGGGTTTCAGCTTTGTTTTAGATGACACTTGGAGCTTTTTGATCCTTAAATATGCCTTCTATTTGGATTATGGAAGAAGTAGGTAAAGGTTCCTTTGAGTTGAGCTGATCTCTTGGTAACTTCACGAATGCAGCTATGTAATGTTCTTGATAACTGTAGAGAAATAGTTAATGCCATTGCCATCTTTTGGAGTTCTTTTCAGGTCTCACTCTAGCCTACTCCTGAGATTTCTTTGTAGTTTGCCCATCCAAATACTAACCAGATCAAACTTGATTTTGCTTTTGGAGATCAGCCAATGTCAGCTAGATAATTCCACTTGTTGTAATGATACTAATAGTAGTAGTAATGGCTTATTTTTCTTTAAAAAAATCTTGAGATAAATAACCCTATCATCTAGATTATAAGTTTCCTTCTATGGTAAATGTTCTAATGCCTTGGGAAAGGTTGGCTTCAAGATCAATAATCCTGTTGGGTGTAGAAAGTTTGAGAATCAGTGGCTTAGAGTAACTGAAATAGGATGCTTACATTTGTCTACCAAATTAATTTCCAGGTAGTAGGTAATAGAAAAAAGATACTGTTTCTGCGTTACTATAATAATTAGTACTTAGTCCAATAATGCTGAGCTATTATGAGGCAACCTGTGCTGTAATTGTGAGTTGAAATTTGACATTTTTGGAAATTAAAAAGAAAGGGATATATTTTCTGGGATTTTTTTGGAAGGGGAATGAAAGTTTTGAGACGTGGAATATAATCGTCCTGACAAATATAAATCAGTCAATGACTCCTTCATTCACCGTCCTTTGGGGTCTAGTGGAGGACAAATTGGCCAACCTTTTGATCCAGAATCTATAAGATGTCAATCCATGGGCCAAAGAAGGTGGAGTGCTTCCTTCTCTTGTGAATACATAGCAGTGCCATTTGGAGGAAGAGATGCATTTTTGCCTTTATATCTGAGACTTCTGTTCCAGAGTTTGCCCTCTATGAATGGGATTTGAAATCATTTGTTGCTACAAAGAAACCTGTATAAGATCTTAGGAATTAATTTTGGGAGCAAAGCCTGTTTAGCAACACACAGTTTTCTTAACCAATCCCTGCATCATAAAGAATATTTTTCTTCCATTTTTTTTCAAGAAAAGAGTTTCTTCTTGCCAAAGCTCCAGAAAATCATTCTTTTTCCTTCAGTCCTCATCCTACTCTTTGCATCTCTAAATGTGACCAGCACATTTCTGAAGAACGCTTCTCTGAAACCGGTTGGCCAAGTCGAATAAAAATTTGAGAAAACCCCAAAATGATGGAACCACCTGAATTATGGAACTTGTCATCCCAATACACCCAATACACTTCCAGGATGCCAAGGTGGAGAAGGCTAACATCAGATGATCTTATCCCCATTCCTCCGTAGATCACAGACTTACAGGATTAAACAGGATTTCTATCTCCAAGTGGACCATGCCTTTGGATGGAAGTTTTCCTTTTCTGTTTTCTGTTATTAGTCCAAAACAGTCACTGCCTGCACACTCTCTTATTTATAACCTGCCTTTCTGCTCTAAGGCTGACTTTCCCATCTTTTATTTGCAACGACTCTCTGGCTAGCTCGTGCTCAGCTCGAGGTGTCCACTCATAAAATCGTTGTATAGAAAGGAAAGTAGAAGCCCTGAGAGATAAGCCTCCATCCCTTTTTCCAGCTGACACTCTTTGAAAGACAGAGAGAGAGTGGGGAAAAAAAAATTCTGCATCCTTTGAAGGTAGAAAAAGCACAGCTCAGCCTGTATTGTTTGAAAAAACCCAACATGATCTGGTGTTTGCTGGCGCAAACTTCTGCTCATCTCTGGTGGTTAAGAAGAAAATGGAAACTCATACTCTTTGCAAATGAACTAAATTACCCCCTCCCTTAGTTTCTTACCTGTCAGAGAACCGTACAAACTCAGGAAGTCACAGCTCTTATCACAGGGTGTGCTGTTGCATCTAACAACCTCCTTTCTTAAATCTCAGTGAGGCTTTTTTTGAGAGCACCTTAAAATGTGGCTGCAATTTGAAAATCATCTCGGAGTATTTTGTTCTGCCAGTGATGATTCCCCCCCTCCCCATTCTGTGAACAGCTTTCATGTTACATTATTTTGAATTGAGTTATTTCTCATCCTAAAAGCAGGGTCCAAGTTGGGAGAGGAGGGAGGCAGACGAGAAGCCAAATGGGTAATCAATCCTTATTGTACCGTGCATAATGTATATTTTTCTCCTGTTTTTTAAAAGCGAAGGCCACCTTTCGTGATGAGCCAAATGGTTTGAGATGTGTTTTTTTATTTCCCCTCCCATTTAGCACAACAACGGAAGCCAAGAAACAAATTAGAACCTAGAAAGTCCATTTTATATTTCTAGGCACCGAACTATTTATAGAAATCGATTTATTTTTGTTTGGTGTATTCATTCTGTCTCTCTGGGTACGTGCGAGTATTTTTCCAGTTCTGAGTTTTTGTAGATTCAGCATACTTGGGAGTGATCACGGAGTGGGGGAACGAAGGCTCCTGTTTTTTGGGTAGCTGTTTTGCTTCAGGGATTATTTGGGGAGGCATTGTTTCTGTGCTATCTGGAAGAAAAGAGCTGTTTAAAATTTTACATACCGGCGGCTGATGATTTCCTGCTGTTTGTTGGGCTTCACAGACACTTTTTGTCCCTGGCTAGATTTTGTTCGCTTCCGCTTGACTATAGTTAAAAAAACACACACATTTTTTTCCTGTTTTCCTTGACTCATTTATGCTCTCTGGGTTGCTTTAATCCACGGTTTTGTGACATGAAAAGCAGTGACTCCCTCGGTATGGTCTAATTCATTGCATTTTGTGGGAGCTAAGAGATGAAATAGGAGCATCGTCTTGCAGGTGCACCAAGCACTATTCCAGCCGTGGAACTGTGCCCCACTCCTCAAAATAGGCCCTAGCCCCAACCCAAGTCTGAAGTGCAGCCCTCGATGTGCCACCCAAAAGCAGACATGGCCTTGAACAGACCACAACATTCCTGCAGAGCTTGATCTTAAGGAGGGAACCAAAGCTGGGCAGATGCTGGAACAGAGCATACAAGTTTCGATTTGAGGTTCAGCACATTCCTTTCATTGCAGGAAAATAATGAACTTGCCTCTTGCATGGCAGCTTGTATCCTGTATGTGTGCAGACGTCAATTTTACTTACAGCTGAAGCCTCTGAACCAAGCTTGATGTTTGCTCTGCAAATGTATTTATAGTTATATAAATAGCAGCTTTGTTGAGGTGATATATTGACACTTTTCTTTATTTTTTATTTATAGATCAAAAATGGACAGCAAAGTTGCTATGTGTTAAAGAATAAAGATCTGGAACTTCCATCCAAAGGCATGGTCCACTTGGAGATAGAAGTCCTGTTTAATCCTGTAAGTCTGTGATCTACGGAGGAATGGGGCTAAGATCATCTGATGTTAGCCTTCTCCACCTTGGCGTCCTAGAAGTGTATTGGGTGTATTGGGATGACAAGTTCCATAATTCAGAGAACGCTGCTTGTGCCTTTTGGGAAGAGCAGTGTTCTGGAAGGAGTCTGAGTAGTTGAATGCTGTCTTCCAATGAAGTATATGAAACCATCACTTATGAAGCTGACTTGTATCAACAAACTGTTGTAAAGATTAAGCATGGTTTAGAAATTGGATATACAATTCCACTCTATGGAGTCCACTGGATTTGGGCAGTCAATAAATTTAAATAAATAAACAAAGGTTCCTGAAAAGTAGAAATACATGTTTGTTTCTCCTGATTGTGTCTGCATTTTTGGAAGAGATCAAAGTAGGATTTGCGTGAGTCCAAGATTTTCTGCAGCCCATTCCGTAAACTATGATTTATCCTGGTTCTGAATTACCTCTTTATGAGTGTGGACATGTGACCTTTTCTTTAAGATTGCAGAATATCTTAACAAGGGACATATTAAAAAACAAACAGACATGTTAACAAGGGAGGTTTCAATTATAGTGGACTATTTGAATGAAAGAATATTAGCAGAAGATTTCCAGATGTACACTAGTCAGTGCTGTGGGCTGATGCTTAAATGAAACTCTGAACACCAATGTTATGTGGCAGTTGCTACTTTATTTCAGGTGAAGGCAAGCATTAGAACCTTTACTCCACGTGAGAGGAGATTTTTGGAAGACAACCGCAAGTTTTCCAAGAAGGTATGTCAATGTTGGCCATTGCTAGACTAAACCCATTGATCCCAGAATTCCATAATCCTGTTTGTTCATTCTTTGGAAAGTCTCACATCTGTGTGTGCTACAAGATGAAAGATATTACAATTCTCAGGATAGTTGTTATAGCTATTAGATGCTGAACTTACAGGGAGAAGGTTTATTAGCACTGATGTCTGTTATAAACCATAGTGATGTCGGAGGATGTTACATGAACTGTGACACCATGCAAATCATACCATTTGTATTTTTGCCATATTGACATCTGGACTTACATGATGTCACTTTGTCACCCCTGTAGAAGCTTATGCTGAATAGGAATGTTAGATTCATTGTTGAATGTAAGAATTTATCAGTTTTTTTATCTTTATTTAAGGGACTGAAATCCTTATTTCAGTTCATAGAATCATAGAACTGGAAGGGACCTAGGAGGTCTTCATAAAAGGCTAGAATTGAGTAGACAACAACAGACAGCAAATGCCGTTGAAGAAACAGTGGACCATCTAGTTAGCTGCTGCAAAAAGATCACACAGACTGACTACAAACAACGGCATGATAAAGTGGCAACAATGGTGCAGTGGTGCACTGGAAAAAATACCATTTGCCTGCAAGCAAGAATTGGTGGGATCATGACATAGAGAAAGTAATAGAAAATGAAGAAGCTAAATTGCTCTGGGACTTCAGAATTGAAACAGACAGGCCCCTGCCACATAACACTCCAGACTTACCAATTGTCGATAAGAAAGACAAAAAAAATCTGGAAAGTGGACGTGGCAGTACCTGGAGACAGCAAAATAGAAGGGAAAGAACTGGAGAAAATCACAAAATACAAGACTTGCAAATAGAAATAGAATGACCATGGCAAAAGAAAGCAAAAGTGGTACCAATAGAAACAGAGGCCTTGGGTGCAATCCCAAAACAACTGGAGCACCCCTCGAACACCATCGGCATTGACAAATTCACCATCGGTCAATTGCAAATGGCAGCCTTACTCAGAACGGCTTACGTCCTGCGACAATACCTTTAACAACATCAGAGAACAGCATCTGCCTATTTCAGGTTCTTGGGAGGGACTTGATAGGTAGTTAAAAAATGCCAAATCCAAGCTCAACATCGGGCAACAAACATTTAAACTTGTAAAAAATAATTTGTATTTGTAGAAAGAACAAATATAAATAAGTTATTTTGTTTGAGTTCCCCCCCCTTAAAACCTAGTCTGCCCCTGTTTATTCTCTTCCTTATTTTCATTCCTTTGGCTGCCCACCAGATCTTATCGAGAAATGTGGATCGTGTGAAAAGAATCTCCATGGCAATTTGGAACACAATACAGTTCCTTCGAAGCTGCTTTCTCTGGGAATCTCCCATAAGAAGCTTGATAGCTTTTGTGGTGAGTGGGATTAATTTGCACACATAATTAAATGTATTTTCTTTAAGAGGCCTTTGTAATGAGATAATGACTGAACTGCTGCTTTTGGCAGGGGTAATATATGTCTTGAGAGAAGACCTATATGATGCAAAGACCTGAAGAAGGATGCATCTGAAAACACTTCCCTTTGGGTGTCCTTTTGCTGAACCTATTATCTGGGAAGGAAGCTAATTCTATCCTTTTTCAACCCATTTATTCTGCCCCACAGAATTGCCCTGAACGCATCTGAAAACTGAACCCAATTTCATGTACATAATCCATAATTGTTGGGAGTTTGGTGGCCCGACTCATAAATAATCTTGCCCCCTTTTTAAATTTGTCTGGTAGAATATTTTTTCATCTCTCAATTCAAGACAGGTTTTATAATTATAAATTAATGCAGGAATCAAAGCTGTACTCTTCTTTTTTTTTAAAAAAAAGGAAACAGTGCAGTAACAAAGCGTATGAGAAATTTATTTGCTTATGTGTTCATGGCCCCTGAAGAATTAAAAAAAGCAAAATACAACAAATGTGATAAATAAAGTTACATTAAAAACTTGGAAAAGTTTATAATGTTGAGAATGCTCTGGGTGATTTCTAAAGAAACCTGACAGCTGATAGGAAATCTGTAATCTTAAGAGATTTCTGTAAACTGATCTGATAAAAGAAGAGAGATAATCATGAAAGATACAATCATGTTGTGCTAATAATAAAGAAGAGGCATCCTTGAGTAATTTCAGTTTCTGGCCATTCCACTAAAGCAAGATCAGCTTTTCAAGTGAAAATTGTGAAAATTTTATAATTAATAATAAAGGGGATTATATGATACGTGAAGGGGATGTATGCCTTAAAAATAATAGGTCATGTAATAAATAATAACTTTTTCCTGACATAGCAATCGCTTGTGAACTTTCTGATGAAAAGTTTGGAATTTTTATTCAGTAATGAGTAAGATTTGCTTAACTTTCTTCTGGAGGTAGCATTGTGTTAGACCCAGTTTGCCAGCCATGTTTCTCTAAAGCAATATTTCCAACCTGGGCAGCTTTCAGATGTATGGACCAACTCCCTGTCTTCAACAATAGGTAGTCCTTGGCTTAAAACCACAACTGAGACCAGAATTTCCATTGCAAAGCAAGGCAGTTGTTCACTGAGTCGCATCCAATTGTATAACCTTTTTGCCACTGCTGTTAAATGAATCACTGAAGTAAACACCCACTCATGAAGTGAATCTGGATTCCCCCATTGATTCTGCTTGTTGGAAGCCAGCTAGTAAGGTCACACGTGGTGATCACATGACCCTTGGATGCTTCAACTGTGAATACATGCTGGTTGCTAAGTTTTGCCCAACTTTTGATCACATGACTGTGGGATGCCGCAGTGGCTATAAGTGTGAGGAGATCACTATTTTCAGTGCTGTTGTAACTTCCAACAATTGATAAATGAATGGTTGTAGGTCAAGGACTACCCTATGTAGTCATGCTTTTGTGGAGTTCTGGATACTGAAAGCCACACATCAGAAAGTTGTCAAGGTTGGGAAACACTACTCTAGAGTCTAACCATCCCTAAGAAGAGGGGATGAGATGGACATTTTCGTGTTTCTATATTTTTGGAGAGATGGAAACAATAATACACGTTGCTTCCTTGTTCCTTCTGTTGTCCACATATCTTTTATTTCTCCAGTGCTTACTCTGTTTCATGGGAGAGCATCCTATTTTTAAGCATCTCTCTGAAAAAAGTAACATTGCCATTCACTGCACCTGGGAATCCACCAGATTATATAAGATCAAGTATTTTTAATAAAAAAAATAATACTGTATTTTTTTTTTTTAAAAATTGTCTCCGCTGGAAGATTTCAGAGCTTCTAGGATGAATTGTTGGGTGAGGCAAAGATCTGGAAAACTTTCAGCCCCAAACCATTTTTTCCTGAATTTTCAAAGCTTAAAATAAAAAAAAAATAAAAAATTGAAAAGGAATAGGAATAGGAAGCAATTTGTAGAAAAAGATGATTAAAATGTGCACAAATCCATGCTGTGTTTATAGCAGGTTGGCGACTATTTCTAATTAAATGACCTTGGGGAGCTTGTCAGAGCAGGCAATAACTGGCTGATGGAATAAAGCAATAGTATCAAATATCTCTTTTCACCCCTTAAAATGAATTGCCCAACTTTCAGCCTGAACTCTAAGTGAGCCTTGTAGAACATGTGAAGATTTGGCCAGACAGAGAAACACCGTGAGTTCTCAAACCCAGAGTTAGGTCACTTAGCTACTACCAGCTAAATAACTAGGAGCATCCTTTATCTTCCAAACGATACTCCGTGGAACTATAATTATTGCTGTGCTGAGAGATTGTATTTCATTCTTAGCAGTTCTCATTCTGACGGGGTGAGGAGCAAATATGATCCAACATTTCTTTCTAGGTAGAAGAAAATTGGGGAGATGTTCAGTGACAAGGTGACTGAGGTGTGTCCGTTGTCTGTAAAGATGATTCAAGGGATGACCACATCCCAGTAACTCTCAGAGGGGCTTTTTTTATATGGTTGATTGGGTATAGTCATGGAAACTATGGAGATTGGGAATAGTCATGGAAACTATGGAGATTGGGGATAGTCATGGAAACTGTGGAGCCTGGGGATAGTCATGGAAACTGTGGAGATTGGGGATAGTCATGGAAACTATGGAGATTGGGGATAGTCATGGAAACTGTGGAGACTGGGGATAGTCATGGAAACTATGGAGATTGGGGATAGTCATGGAAACTATGGAGATTGGAGATAGTCATGGAAACTGTGGAGATTGGGGATAGTCATGGAAACTGTGGAGATTGGGGATAGTCATGGAAACTGTGGAGATTGGGGACAGTCATGGAAACTATGGAGAGAGGGAATGAGATGCTACAGAAAGTAGCACCTGCAGTCACACGCTTTTCTGTCACTTCTCAGAGCTCAGAAATTCCTCTGAGAAAAACTGGAAAGATACTTCCAAGGAATAAAATAGAAAATCAGACGGTTCTTTTGCAAAAGCCTCTTTTTTTTAAAAAAAGAAAGAAATTACAAGGGGGATATTTAATCATTTAATCAATAATATTGACACGCTATTGATGACTGCATTAATTCTGCTAGGCCATCGTAGGGGAGAAGAAAATATAAACCTTCAAACTACTTTTTGAGGCTAATCTTACTGGTGGCTTAAAAATATTTCTGCAGACGTATTCCTGCTTGGTGGGAATTCATCCTAGAAAATTCGAGCCTGCTTTATGGAGCCAATATCTACCACTGCATAACATGCATTTCCCTCCCCGTCCCTCCCCCCAAAAATTAAAGGTTAATTTTAAACATTGAATGGCTGTTGTGAGGAATTGCGCTTCGTTGCACATTCTGCTTATGAATTTTTCCCCAGAATAATTATCCCTTCTATCGACAGTTTGCAGCGAATTAATGGTAATTATGTCATTTAATGAAATTACAATTTTTCTTAATGCAATTACAGTAATCTGAGGGAAAATTAAATGACATATTCAACTATCCCCCTTTTTTTCTTATGTTCTTTCGCTTCCTGGAAAAGCCCGTCTGAATGTTTTCCAAGGGATGTCACAGGCAAGAATGAAAGCTCCTAAAGAAAGACATGCGCCGTTCTCTACTTTTCCTGCCTAGAATCTGTGAGGTTTGCAAAGGGGCAGGATCAGAGCAAACGCTTGTGCTCGATGTGGTCAGAATTAAAAAGAGATAGGGCCACCCTCAGTCACTTTTTGTAGGCCATACGCACATATGGTGGTTTCCAGACCACTCACAATCTTGGTACTATCCTCTGACTTGGCTCCAACACGTTACTGTCCTTTTTAGACTGTAGCCTAAATCTAGGCACAGCACAGTATTCCTTATGGGATCTGATCAGGGCAGATCCCTGATCAGATCCCATAACAGATGGACTGTTAACTTCTCGCGATCTAAACTCTGTGTGCCTGTTAAGCACCTCAAGATACTTTTGCCTTGTTGAGTAACAGCATTACACGTTCAGAGACAATGTGGAAGGCACATGCAATTTTGTGGGGGCCAACATCAGAGGAATAGTCCATGCTGTGGTGGTGGGTGTGGAGCAAGGCGTTGAACTTGTCTGGCTCGAGTGATCCAGCTGTTGTCCATCCAGTGGCTATTCTTCTCTAAGCCGCAGTGCTTAAGCTATATTTAGTGTCCTTTGTACACATAAAGCAGAGAGAGTAGATCTTATCATTATTCATGGATCACTGAAACTGTCCTGAGAGAAATATTATTTTGCACAGGGCATTGTTCAGCGATGAATTTCCTGCCTTCAGACATGGCGATGGCCACCATTCTCGTGGAGAAGGAGACTGGACGCAGCCAGGGAGGAACGGAATAATCGTGGTTACTGATCTGTTTCATCTCTATGAAATTATGGGTTCATGTCCTGAACATCAGCTGCTATGGAGCAAAAACTAGGGATGAGGGCAACCATCTTTCTGTATCTTGTTTGGCCATCCTGTGTCTTAAATGGGCCCTGGGCCTAATCCACTTTCAGGACTCTTCCTACATTTTTGCATCCTAATGCTATAGGTAGTCCTCAACTTACCACCATTTCTTTAGTGACAGTTCTAATTACAGTGGCATTGAAAAAGGTGACTTATGAACGGTCCTTGCACTTTTGACTGTGGTAGCACCCCCACGGTAACATGATCAAAATTTGAGAGTTTGACAATTGCATGTATTCACAACAGATGCCGCATCCAGGGGTCATGTGATCACCATCTGTGACCTCCTCAGCCAGCTATGACAAGCAAAGTCAATGGGGAAGGCTGGGTTTGCTTAATGACTTCTGATCAACAACAGAAGTAATTTGCTTCACAACCGTTAAGTCATAACACCAGGCGCAACCCACTTAACAACCTCCTTGCTTAGCAATGGAAATCCTGATCCCAATTGTGGTTGTAAGTCAACGACTATTATGGCAGGAGAGCCTAACCCTTTTTTTTAAAGAAATCCTTCCGTCTGTCCATTCTTTCTGCCCTCTTGAGTACCACATGCAGCCCCTTCTTTGACTCTTGTCTATTTAATAAACTATGCAACCGTTGTCTTTATGGAAATAATAATCCTGCCACCACCCAAAATCTAGCAGGTGGGAAAACCATTGAAACTGCTTGCTCTGTCTTGCCCTATCAGAGGATTACGCTCTCCGGGCTGATGTTTCCAGCTAACTTGTCCACTTATATCTGTATCTTATTTCTGAAATTGGAGAGCTTTATCATTTTATGTTCAGGAGGTCATTTTTACAAGTCTTTCTGACTACTCTCCTCACTGGACTGTGCTTTTCTCCTATTGCCTCCCTGGGCTCGGCAAGCGAAGGGTCATCTTTTACTCCCATATAAGGTGGGTGCCGCTGTCAGGAGGAACTTTTAATTATACCCACTTCAGGTGACAGTTACAAGAGAACTAGCCTAATAATTTTAGCTGCCTGATCTGATCCTTTCTGGAGAGAGAAATTCCCCGTTGTGGTCCATTCATCAGTCGGTGGCTCAGCTTTGCCGGTTAACCTCTTACTCATTGGATTCCTCCTGAAACCCAAATAGGTTCTACGGTGATCATTGGCACCCTTTCCTTTTTAATGCTGCCTCTGTTTTTTTTTTCAATATTCACAGGCAGCTGCCAGCTGATGTTAGTAAAAAGAGAGCTTACGTAGGACCACAACTTAGGGAGAATCACAATATTTCTCCGTGCTCTGCAGAGTCACACTGACAACACTGGTTTTAAACGAGATTCCTCTCTTTCTCTCTCTCGCTCAGCTTTGTATTTTTTTAATCAATAAAGATAAACAGAGAAAAAGATATGGAAAAAAAAAAGCTGAGAAAAAAAGAACAAGTGCAAGTGCGAGAAAGAAAGGGAAACAAGAAAAAGAATGACTTCTACTTTCTTTGGTGCAAATAGAAGTAACCAATACATCAGACTCTTACCCTGAGATTAACATTTCCATCATCCCATATAATTCTAATCGCCAGATTCCAAAGTCCACTCTCTGGACAAGCCCCGTGTCTTAACCACTTGGCCGCTGCACCTCCTTTATTCTAACGAAACTGAGCTTATAATATTGCAGAAAAATATTATATTCTTTGGGCCAGTCCGTTAGCAAGCTTAATGGCAGATGTTTTCTGTTCAGGTAGTCCTTGAGTTATAACTGGTAATAATAACTTATTGGAGTTATGACAGCTGCATGTTGTTCTCCCCCATGGTCACATGATCACATTTTGGGCACTTGGCAACTGGCTCTCATTCATATATTCATATATATCCTGAGTCTTGTAGTCATGTGACAATTATTTGTGATTTTTTTTTTGCTGGTTTCCGATGTTTGCTTCCGATCTCCAGCAAATAACACTCATTGGGGAAAATAAATTCACTTAATAACTGCCACATCTGCGTAATGATCGTGGTATTTGCTCAATAACCTCCATAAAATATAACTTCAAATCCAGTCATGTGATGCCTCAACTTAAGACCACAACTATTTATGACCATAATTCTGGGCTCAATTATGGTTGTAAGTCAATGCCTGCCTGTATTCATAAACGGGCAATGCACCAGGAATCTCTTCTATATGCACAAAAACAAACTTAACTTTATAGAATGGATAGCGTAAGTCTGCATCATTCAATAGCTTGCATGTGATCCTTATATCCTCATGAGCTGCAGATAGATCCCTAAAAGAATGAGCTATTTTTCCCCCAGTGAATTTGCTTTGGGTGACCTTGTATGCCATCATTTTCTTGCCCCCTCATTTGTGGGTAATTGTAATGTGATGTACATTGAAGTGCTAAAACACCTCATTTGTCTTAACCATGCAAGCTACAAACATACAGTTGCTTGTAGGTGGGTAGGGAGATACAAAGCACTCAGTACTGAATCTGGTGGGACACTACAAACCTCCCACCTGGGATTCCCTATATAAAAACTTGTGAAAAAAGACAGTTAAATCAACAGCAGCAGATTACATTTCTATCCCTATTTCCAAAAAAAGAGAAATTCCTGTAGGTGGCAATGTGCAATCAAGAATGGTGGAAACTAGTTTCTCTCTACCCTTTGGTTCCCTTCCTTTCATTTGGCTGATGCCATCCTTTGCTCATCTCATTTACTCCAAGTTGATGTTGTTAGTATTATTATTAGTATTTTAGCTCAACCCAATTCACTGAGTTGTTGTAGGGAAAATAAGAGGCAGGAGCATTATGTATGTCACCTTGAGTTGTACAAAATCAAGCCTGGATATTTTTATTGTTGTTGTTATTGCTGTTTTTAAAAAGGCAGGAAGTCTGTGGTCAAAGGGGAGGACAAGAAGAACTGGAATTTCCCCCATCCCCCAGTCACACACTCTCATCAAAAACTAATTCTCCATTCTTTTCCTGTGATTTCCTCCAGCCAAGGCTATTCTGAAGAACATAGAGTCTAATGCATTAGAAAGCTTAAACATCAAAATGCTACCTTCTGGCTACAATTCATAGAAAATAACCATGAAATGATGTTGGAGTGGAGTATCCACAGAGCTGTGAGTGCAATGTCAAGGCATGAAACATAATTTTGCCTCCCCACTCTTCAATTTTGTAAAACTGATCCATATTCTAGCAGGTCGAGAGGTGATCTATTTTGTGGGTACATATTCTTGTTGGTTGAGTGTAGAGAAAGTGAACAGAAGATCAGAAGGCTGGAACAGCATAAACACAATAGGAGATAATTTCTTGTGTCTTTGTGATAAGTTCTAGCTCAGGAACTGGCAAGTGTTAATGAACTTGCTAAAATTTAGAAACCTAATTCCTCAACTCCCCCATCTTGGTGGCGTTTGCATTACTCTTTCTTTCTACTTTAAAAATTGTAGATGCAACATCTTAACCCAATTCATCAAGTCCCCAGCCCACTGAAAACTGAACAGGAAGAAGATTCCCAGCATAGAATATTGGAGTGATTACAGTACCATTAAACAAGAAAGCAGGCAAGGCAGCATTAAATAAGGTAAAAACCTGAATATAGAATCCTAGGGCTGGAAGGGGTCTTGGAGGCCTCCTAGTCCAACCTCCTATCAAGGCAGGAGTCTTCCTACCATCTTGGATAGATGGTTGTCCAATCCTTTCTCAAAAACCTTGAGCAATGGAGCACCCATAACTCTGAAAGGCAAGCTGTTCCAGTGCTTAATAGTTCTCACTGTCAGGACATTTCTCCTTATTTCCAGACTTAACTCGTTGCTTCTTGTCCTACCCTCAGGTGCTCTGGAGAATAAATCAATGCCCTGAGCTTTAGTAGACTATGGTACCAAGCTGTTGTACTTGGAAAAATAATTGCATAACCAGAGCACAAGGGAAATGTCAGGATTTGTACTAGCAGGGGAACCTATTTGTTGCCTTTCAGATATGTTGAACTTCACTTCCCATAATTTGCAGCAGAGTGCAGCCAGTGGTTGAATTCAGGCTTACTCTAGTAAAGGAAAGATTGAATTCTTTGCTTTGCAGTTTGGTTTCTGTCCCAATGTCTCAGTGGATGCTGCTATTTTAATGAGCTCCTTAGCTTCCCACTGTCAACCTCTATTTTTTGCACAATGTGTAATTTGTGGAATCCGCTTCTACCAGATACAATGATGGTTACTAGCTTCCTACTGATCAGATAGGTCCAGAGATTAGGAGTGAGTCTTTATAGTAGTATTGAGTCTGAATGTAATAATGGAAGGTAGGCTTTTTTTTCCAGGGTTGGTGATTGCTGGATAAGACCCTGCAGGTTCCTTGACAAGATTTTGGAAGTGGTTTGCCATTGCTTCCTTCCTAGAGTTGAGAGAGAGTGACTCGCCCAAGGGAACCCAACTGGCTTTGTGCTTAAGGCAGGAATAGAACTCATGATCTCCCAGTTGTTGCCTGATGCTTTGACTGTTATGGGTTAAGAAATAAGTGCACATTTTGGGTTCATGAAAAATAATATCAGTGCTGGTTGAGGTTGTCTTTTTTAAAAAAAAGTTGTAGTCTGCAAAAAATATTTTTGCTGTTCTTATTCTTCTGAAAAATATGTTACACGGTTCTGTTTTACGTTCTTTGTTACAAACAATGATCCACGTGCGTTTTCAATTTTCTCTCTTTGAGCTCAGGACTTACAAGGGGGCTGTTGCTGATGTTGCCTTTTAACCATCTTCCCATCCCTTTAAAGCCTCCTTGGCTGGCCACACTTCGTAAACATTTCTACAGAAGGAGGTTCATATTGGTACCCTCCGTTGCAATTGAAACGAAGCATAGGAAACCAGGGAGGCTGCAGTCAGCTGGAGAAAGGATTGTACGTGGAAGAAAGGACTTTGACGCAGATGCCTAGTTTGTCTTGTTAAGTAACTGCAGAAAGTTCTCTTTGACTTTGAAAAAGATTTCTACAGCATTTATTTCTTCTGTCTGAGACAATAGGGCAAAGTCTGGGAAAAAAATTCTGGCATTTATTCAGGTTGATGAACAAACTAACATCCATCCAGAATGGATGGCCTGTATTGCATTTTGCCTGCATTCCACTGCCAGCTATTTCTGTTCAGTTTGTTTTGCTTTGTCTGCAAATTAATTTCCAAAAGTGTGCTGTAAAGAACCAACATCCACCATGAAACCCCACTCTTTACTTTAACCTCTCAAGAGAGCAGAGCTTCCGTGAGAATGCCACTTCTGCCACACTGTATTTTTTGCCCCCCCTGCACGAAGGAAACTGGCTTATGCATTGTCCAAAGGAAGACCACAGCAGTGACGTTTATTTCTACCAACCCAGAAACTGGTAAACAGGAGACTTTCATGCACGCTTGGCTGAAATTTGCCATTTCTTAAAAGGTTTCTTATCTGTGAAAGAAGCTCCAGTTTCTCTTCTCTTCTCTTCTCTTCTCTTCTCTTCTCTTCTCTTCTCTTCTCTT
>JANHZU010003566.1:126879-138386 GCA_032468055.1 Acrochordus granulatus
TGCAAATAGATTCTTTCCGAATCAGACAATGTGATTGTCTGGATTTGTTTTCACGTTTTGTCTCTCATAGTTGAGGTGTACCCATGATGACAATTCCAGGCCTCTCTCATCTTTTTAAGTGGGAGAACATGCACAATTGGTGGCTGACTGAATCCTTTTTTGCCCCACTGTACATGCACACTTTCCAAAATAAGAAACTTTTTTTTAATGACATCAGACATTTCTTTAAGCCAAAGAGGCATTATAAAATGAGTGCTACTTGGTGGTGCTAATTGTCAGCATATCCAAAAAGATCAAAATTGTTTCATTATCACTTTGGGCCCTTGTGTAATTTAGAAGGGAAAAAAGACGCTTACGAAAAAGATATTACAAGCAACCTGATGGGTGATAGGACTTGATCAGTTTTGTCAAGCAACATTTCAATGCCCTTGTGTCCAGTTAGTTTTCTTTGTGCTTTGCTGTTCACGGGCATGGGATTACAGAACCCATCCTCTCCACCTGGAGTGTTCAGACTTCTCAGTTTTGATTTGCATGTTAGTGCAAAATGTGAAATGAGAAGAATACACTTTTTGCTTCGAAGTATGTTAGATAAAATTGCAAAGAAACATGCACACAGTCGGAACAGCGTTCCCCGAAAGTGCGCAAATATCCTGGTTTGCTTTAAATCAAATCCTGAGTTTGAGAAACCAGATTTGACAGCCTCTGGAAAAGGGAAAGTGAGCAACTGAAATTAACTTGTTGGGGGAAAAGGAGAAATGCTAAAGCACCTGAAATTGAGAGATTTATCTCCCTCTCAGGGGGCAGAGTAACATGACCTCAGAACTTTCCCCTTGTCCCAACTGTGTTCCCTTTTCTTTTCTTGTTAAAGAGGTGTGAAGTAACAGCCTTCTAATTTATTTTTCATTTCAAGGGAGTTATTGATAGGCGTTTTTAAAGCTTTGCTGTCCCAGATCGTGTTATTCTAGCAAAAAGGATAGGCCAGGAAATGAGAATGTAAATAATTGGAGCTCAGAAAAAGTCATTGTTTAATCACCGGGCTTATCTTTGCGCCGTCTTTTGGCTTCAGCTTCAAAGGCCAACTGGAACAGGGAGACCAGCTCCCGAGGTCTCGCAAAGAGCAGAAGAATCCTTGTTGTTTTCTCCCAGGGAAACCAACCTTTTGGTTTGCTTTCCAGCAAGCGGTGTTCTGGTTTCTTGTTGGGCCTAAAATGCTGTCAGTACCTCCTTCACAGAAACCTTGAACAGATGTCGCAACCAGTTGCTCAAAGGAGAGAAGATTGCAAGACTTTTTTTGGGAGGGGGAGGCGTGTTGTCTCTAAACAGTGAAAGCTGGACACACAGACATTCTGTTCAACCTCACGCTGACAGCTTCTTCTTCCGCCTGTGCCGCACGGCATGTGTGTTACCTCGCTGGGCTGTTCTTCTATGCCCAGTGTTTCATCTGTGTATAAAAATTAAAAATTCAAGCAAAAATCTGGCCTGCACGAGAAAGAGGCCCCTCCTGGGCATATGGTTCATTATGCACATTTATTTAATTACTAAAACACTCGAGATGGTTCTCTCTCTTGCCTGCCCTGGCTTTCAACTTGCGGAGTTAGATCTGTTCTTTAGCATGGAATATTTGAAACAGCCAAAAAGGGATGAGCCTTTGTTTTTTCATAAAACTAATTGCAGTGTTTATTTTGGGGGCTTTTTTCCCCTAATCATCTTGGAGAGTGTGAGTTTATGGGAGGAGATCTGTTTACTCTATGTGCCTATATGTGACACCAGGAAATCAAGAGTCTTTTTAGACTCTGAAGGCTATCATCTGCTTTCAAGTGATGCTGGGGTTCCCGCTCTCAATCTTGGGAGATAAAGTAACAGTCCAATCTTGTGAGGTCATCAAGTCCTGAGAGACTGCAGCTGTTCAGGGTCAGCCACGATCTTGAAATGTTAGGCAATGTTGGCTTTTTTTTTTTTTGGAATTTCTCAGGTGAGAATACTGATTTCTCGGGAGGATTAGCAATTCTCACAAATGTTTGCCTGCTCATACGTGTTAGACCACTTTCTGAAAAGGAGCTGGTGCAGGTAGTTGTGTCTGTTTTCCTCTTAGGGATAAAAGTGGCTTAAAGATGGCTTTGATCAAGCTAGAATGGAGGATCACGAAACATTGGACAGTCTTATTTCTTCTCTTTCCTGTTTCTCCTTCAATAGTTGTTTTGTATCAGAAGAATCAGGAAGGAGCAACTGGGTTAGTAACTGTTAAGTATTGTTGAATATTGTTCTGTAGCATAAAGAAGCTATGAAGTTACAGGTAACTTTGATTTAACATAAGCAAAGTCAAGAAAGTAGCCACAACAGGATCCTTATCCCACATGATTTAAAGAATGAGAAAGCTGAAAAAGACAATTGAAGCCATCAAATCCAACCCCTGTTCAATGCAGGAATCCAAATCAAACCATCATAGAAGATGATTCTCTAAGCCTCTAGCTAAACGTCTCCAAGAGAGATCACCGTGTCTCTCAGCCATTGGTTCTATAGTTGCATGGTTCTTAATGTTAGGACTTTTTTTTCATCTGGGCTCTACTTTCCTGTAACTTAAGACCTTTGTTTTTTTAACCCGTGTCATTCACTCTGGAATGATAAAGGACAAGTTTTGATCTTCTTCTGTGTGACATTCTGAATGTTAACATGTCCATCCTTGATGTCCTCTTCTCAAGATAAGCATTCCTTGTCTTATTTGACAGAAATCTAATTTCTAATTCTTGATCTTCCTTCTTGCCGTTTTCAGCAGCTGTTCCAGTTGGCCTGAATCTTTTGAATTATTTTAATTAAAAATACTAAGTGCACATTTGACCAACCCTATGTAGTTCCTACCTGGGGTCGATAAAGCAAAATAGAAATAGTCTGTGACTGGAGCTCATTACTTTGTTTAGAAGGTTCCACTTGTCCTGCAAAAAAAGAGAAAGATAAATTGGGGTGATAGGGCATATTTAGATAATGGAGGACCAGCTTAACTTTTATTAAATGGATGTAGTATGGCAGGTTTTAAGGGCATGGTGGCTTAGTGGTTAAGATGCTGGGCTTATCAACTAGAAGGTTGGCAGCCCAAGTTCAAGACCCGGGTGCTGCTGTGAACTTGAACAGGGTGAGCTCCTATTACTTGCTTCACTATTGCCAACCTAGCAGTTTGAAAGCATGTAAAAATGCAAGTAGATAAATAGGTGGGAAGGAAACAGCATTCTGTGTGTCATACTGGCCACATGATCACAGAAGCATCTTTGGACAATGCTGGCTATTTGGCTGTGAACCAGAGATGAGCATGCCCCCTAGAGTTGGATATGACTGGCAGAGGAAACCTTTGCCTTTTAATGGCAGGCTACATCTGCCATTTTGTAAATCAGGAAATCTGTGCTTGAATGGCAGTCATCTGGTGAGAGTCCCCTGGCCATGGTCTCAGAATTTCCAAATATGACCATTGGCACATACACTGGCATTTCTCACAAGGGTGAGGAAGGCATCAGCTACCGCTCTTGGCTATTGGAAGGTATCTGAGCCAGATGGAGCAGTGCAACCTCACGTTCATCCTGTGCTAGAGCTAGGTTTCCATGTGGCTCTGCAAACCTCTCCTCACATCACGCTTCAGTGGGTTTTGTTCAGTTGTTCCCTTTCAGGGGCATTTTCCAAAATGGTCAGGAGTTTGTGAACAGCATCTTGGAACAGTCCGTGTTTCTACATGTCACCAACTTTTTGATTTAGGTGTTCCTGGAATAGTAAGATTTAATTTTGGATCTCTAGGCAAAGTTGTAATGGTGGTTTGAAAGCATCACCTAGTGACACAAGTACATGACACATGCCTTAAATACTCATTTAGCTTTTGCCTTTAATATTTTTAAGCACAAATGGCTGCTTTAAATTTCTTTCTTCCCTGGCCTTTTTCAAATGGTTTTGTGCTTGGAAAGTGAATGACCTGAGGGATTCGGGGCAATTTTATTGCCTAGTCATGCTGTTGGCAGTATTATAGGCTCTCCTTGTAATCTCCATCCTTCCTGTTAATTTAGAAATAAAGATATATTTAAAATGCCATCTGATTATTTAAGTGCATTCTATAATGCAGGCATTATGGGTCAATAAAAATGGTAACTGTGTTTAAATCTCCCGTGGATTTGGGTAGTAGCACATATGCAAAGCTCATACCCCCTTCTGACTGTGACCCTTTATATTTTATGTGCTGTTCTACAATAAAAGAGTGATTTTCTTCTATGGCACTAGAAGAAAAGTGGTGCAGCTTGGCTCAAATCTGAACAGAAATGGAGCGGGTGGGTTGGAAAGGATCCATGGTTCGAATGACCCCAGGGTAGGAAAAATCATAGCAACAGACAAGCCATTTTGTATTGAAATAGCAATTCAGGAATGGAAGGATTGTGCATGTAATGGTACAGTGGATCAAGGAAAAAGGACATGCCAACGCAATTGACTCTGAAAGAGATCTGATGGGAATTAATGCTAGGAAATCATTTCAGGCCCAGACTTCTATATTTGCTTCCCTGGATTCTAGTATAGCAACCTTCATTTAGTGACTATCTCATTTAGCAACTCTTCACAGTTACAGGAGTGATGAAAAAGTACACTGTGACTAATCCTCAAATTTATGACCTTTGCAGGTCTGTAAAGCAAAGGAAAGCTGAAGCACTGTTGTGGTTTCATTCAGTGAACAATTTGCTTAACAACTGAGTGAGGCATCCCAAATGTGATTGCTCAATGAGGACTGCCTGTATCACAATCAGTAATCTTTCTTTTTTGATATCAAGTTTGAATCAAAGGTGTCCAAAGGGAGGTGGACAGAAAACTCCAGATGGTGGCCACAATAGGGCAAACAAAACCCTGCTCTTTTTTGTGTATGTCTAAAAGTGGGTGGGACTTTTCACATGGTTCACATGGTTGTGAGAACCATCTGGAGTTTTTTGACTCCTCTCTGCAGAACCTACAATGAGTTATTATGGCAAATCAGATTGGCAAATAGCAGCAGGAGCAGGAGGACCCGGTACGTTAACTTAGTTCTAAAACTTGCAAAGGGTTGGTGGTATCTCTTTGGGCAGTGCCTTTTTTCGTGGCCTAGATGGGAGAACAGGAGGCAGGAGAAAACATGGTGGTTGGTAGCTTACAGTAGAGTAAGAGTAGTGAGGAGGAGGAGGAGGAGCCCCTTTCAGGCTCTGAGTTACTCTTGCTTAGCAACAGTTCCCTCTGGAACTCTGTGGTTAATGTGGTGGCTATATATTGGTGGGGCCCCTGTTGTATTTTTGTACCGTTTCTTCTTCTGGTTGTTTTAGTCTGGGCTGCCTGTTTATGCAGGTTATCAAGTTTTAAACTTGTTTTACTGTTTTGTTTTTAAACTGTCCAGACTCTTCTTGAGTAGCAGTTGCTACTTTGGATTTCTAGGGGAATTTTTGGTCTTTGGCAAAAAGTTGTTCATCGTGGGTCAGCAATCAGCCTGCAAGGATGGTAGCGATAAACATCCTGCTGAGAGCGAAAGCGGGAGTTTCTATCAAAGCAGCCAGGCACTTGCATCAAAGGGATGGCAATGCTTTTTGTATGCTGCCTGATCTTGAGCAAATGAAGCAGGGTCTTGGTTCATCCTTGGACCGATCGCCGTTAGGAAGCAGTAGGAAACTGCTTTGGTACCATTGCCAAGAAAACGTTTGTATCTTTCTTTCGCTCTTTCCATCCAACTGTGTACTTAGGAGCTGAACTTAGGGTGACTTTATCACCTGCTCGTTTAGTCTTGGCTGTTGAATCCCAGCCACAACCTCTCATACATTCTATACTTCTCTGCAATTCTACATCTCTCTGCAGTTACTTACAGATCATATATACAAGAGAAGAACTTAACAGTTTTTTCCCCAAGCCATCATCCAGATAAATGTTTGACCCATGTTAGATGCTATATGATAGACCACAAGGGCAGAGAATTTGAAATTAATCTATAAGTTCTGTCTGCTGTGTATACATACTTATTTTAATTCTACATTTATCATATTATCAATATTCTACTCATTGCACACTTATTGCTGTATACCCAACTTTGTTATTTGCTTATGTTACTATTTTATAATGGTACCATTTCGTACCGTTGTCTTGCAAGTATATTCAGAGCCACTGCACCAAGTCAAATTTCTTGCATGTCTAACCATGCTTGGTCAATAAAGTATCTGCATTTGTAAATATTTCCGTATCGAATGGCACATAGAAAGGCCACCAGAGTATGGGGAGCCTTGAAAGGACACAAAGCGTTTTAGCATTCTGAGAATGGGTGCTTTGCTTGCCCTTACATCCCTTGCAAAAATGCCTTTCTCAAATACTTCACACAGCCTTTGTCTAGTTCTGCTTTAAAAATGAAATTGCACTACTCTTGTTCTGGTACTTCTCATTGGGGACCTCCACTGAAACCCCCCCTTTCTCAACCAAGTAGAAGATGCTTCTCTGATAACATTCCTTCCCTATGGAACTTTCCCATGTCAGGTGGAAATTAACAAGAATCTGTATTCTTGTTAAGTTGGAAAACTGTGCAAGAGGGGAAGTAAAATTTGGCTAAACTAAGGACTCTCAGTTTGGGCTCAGAAACAGCTACATGGAGACAGACATTGAAGAGAAGGGCAGGGGTGAATTGGCAGGGTTGGATGTTTGTTTGATGGGCAAGGACCATTTGGGGAGAGTCTCGGGAAGGGCTGAGTGTAGGGAGTCCCTTTCTGTTTCTTCTTTTTTCCATCAATAATGCTTATTCTAGGCCTTACATAGTAGTTTTCATTTACTTCCCGTTTTCAACGCTCCTGCTCCAAGGAACTTCTCAAAGTCACTAAAAGGTCATTCGAGGGTTGCCTGCAAATCACCCATCGTTTTCTGGATTTTCAGCATCTTCATTTTCATGGGCTTGTGAAAGGGAAAACAGTCCCATGGTCTCTCTTGTTATTCAAACGAGAGGATTGGAGGTGTTCCTTCAGAAAAAAAATTGGGTTCTGCAGGAGGCTATTTTTTCTGCCCTTGTGTGCGAGTGTCTGTATTTGTAGATGTTTTAAATCTTTGTAAAGATTTATCTGCTTTCCCTGTTGATATGCATGTAAGATTTAAAAGGAGAAAGTGAGACATACAATCCTTGCAGATTACACTTGGACCAAGAAATGTAAAAGCATCCAGACTGATGTATCTGATATGAATGCAAATCTCAGGAGGGTGAACAGTCAGGAATCAGAGGTTAGCAGAGATGCAAAGCTACAAGCATCATTTTCAGACATAAAACCTTGAAAGCTTTCATCTCCTTATCTATCTTGCTTTCCCCTAATTTTACCTTTTGTTCTTGGTGGAGCTTAATGCAAATAATGTAACTATCTTCCCGATTGTGTTTCTCCAGGTGTTTGTGACTACAGTGTGGAATTTTGAGCCCTACATGGTGCCCTTAGCATTGTTGATGCTCTTTGTGTACAACATTTCCCTGAGCAGTCCTGACAAAGCCTTAATCATGCAAGACCCCCAGGTAGGTATTTATTTATATTTATTTATTAATTAAATTTATATGCCGCTGAAATCCGGAGACTTTCGGCGGCTAACAACACTAAAAGCAAACAATTAGAAACACTTAAAAATAAAAAATAAAATAAACCCATTAAAACTAAAGGTATAAAGGGAGGAAGATATTATTTTTCAGATCCATCTGGATCTTCATTTGTGGAATGCAGGTGAATGACAATCAGAAAAGGGCAAACTTTTCTAGACCAACACCATCCTCATCCTTTGAGGAACATGCTGGCATGGTTGATAAATCCCAGTTTATATACCTAACTCTGTTGTTCCGTGTAACATAATCTGGGAATCCTGTGATTGCCTGTGGAAATCAGCACTAAGGGTGCTTGTGGCTCTCCAGCAATTAGATGAGATCAGAATAAGTATTTATTTATTGCCTGAGGGGTGCAGTGGCCCAGAGGTTAAGGCACTAAGATTTTGGCCGGAAGGTTGGCAGCCTGAGTTCAAGACCCAGGTGCTGCATTACAGGGTGAGCTCCTGTTATTTACCCCAGCTCCTGCCAACCTAGTAGTTCAAAAGCATGCAAAATAGATAAATTGGTCCCACCTTTGGTGGGAAAGCTAACAGCATTCTGTGCGCCGAGGCATATAGTCACGTTGGCCCCATGAACATGGAAGTGTCTTCAGACATATGACTCTTTGGCTATGAATCAGAGATGACCACCACCTCCTAGAGTTGGACACGACTGAAAGGGGAAACCTTTACCTTTTTTACCTTTATGAGTTACTCCACTGTTATCAACTCTTGAGTGGCAAATAACAGTCTACATCAGAGCTTCCCAAACTTTTTCCTTCGCTACCCAAAACTGCTTATCAGGAAGTCATTTTTATCCAATGTAGGTAAAATACTTTAAATCAATTTAAATGCTCCTATTGTGATTGGGTAATGGGTTCATTTTTTTTCACTCAGAGAAAAAAAACTACTTTTGCCTAGTTTTGGGTAATTTACCCACATTTGGGAAGCACTGGTCTGAATGATTGCTCCCTGATATTTAATCACTTTCTTCTATTTCCATATTAAAATAAAGATTTGTCAGCAGCTTTGCAAGGGGCTACTCCAGTTTGGAGGGATGTATACATTGCAATAGAATTAAGAAAGAGCATCTTGAAGAAAATTGGAACCATTTAAACACCCCCCTTTATTACTGTTGTAAAACTGATAATATTAATATTGCTGCTTGGTTATGGGTCTCTTATGGGTCTCCTCTCCTACCTCCCCAGAGATATGGCACATTTCATTTTTACTTAACCAAGTATTTCAGGCACACTGAGAGCAATGACAAACGACAAGAGGCCAGGTGATCCTAAATCCCAAGTCCACATTTAGCATGTTTTTTTTATTACATCTAGAAAATGAGAGCTTTCCCCACTAGAGGAGATTTGGGAACAAACAACCCATTAAGTACAAGAGGAGGTTTTTCAAAAAAAGGGTATAAAAGTCTAGTGGATTTGATCTAGGCTGAAGATACAAAGTTACAAACCATTGCTCTCCATCACTCATTCTCTGGTGACCCCTCAATGTCTCACTAAAATCTGAGATGTTCTGAAAAGCAGCTAAATAGTTGATGGATGTTATTATAGATTATATTTTTTTCAAAGAATACTCTTGTTTCCTGGTCCTGCTATCTCTGTGCAAAATTCACTTTCATTGGATGTGCACTGAACTCTTCTGCATACTCAAAATATACATTTCAGTGTTATAAGGTACACTTACCAACCCCCTTTGTTCATGCCCTATTCCAAATCCTAACGCCCACAGGAGAAAGAGGAGGAATTGGAATAGGAACAGGAGTCACTGTAATGTAAAGATTAAAGCATCTGAGAGAGAGAGAGATCCAACTTCAAGTATTTTCTCAACTTCAGAGTGGTAGGATTTCATTTAGTCCAGCCTACCTCGCAAAGTGATTCTTGGGACAAAACATGGAAAGGGCTTCCATGTGCAGATGATTAATGTTTCTTTCTCCAGTTTTCTGAGCATACTCACCTTTTTCCAACCCAGTCTCTTTCCGGATAGATAGCTAGATAAATAGTTAGATAACTAGTTAGCAAACATATAGTTCGGGTGAATAAAGAGAAAGTATACAACCTCATCTTACTCCTTTGCTGACATGCAGCCAATCTGTTTCACCATGTTCTGCCTGCTTTGTAGCTTCCTGCCATGTGTATAAGTTTGGCCTGAGGACAATGAGATGTTTTGGGATTTCTGTTTTCCTAAGTATATTAGTCAACACAATCAAAGGCCTTTCTATATCCAGTGAAGCGCATTATGACTTTTTGTGGGTATGTTTTGGTTTTCACAATTATCCAGCATACATCAACAATAAAATATCTTGTTCTCAGCTTTTTCTAAAACCAGCGTGGAACATCTGGCATTTCCTTTTCATGTAGAGCTCTAATATGCGTTTGATGTTCCTAATAATTATTTTTGTAGCATGTGGAATTAATTGCATGATAGTCTGCAATTCTGCTAGATTTTCTTTCTTTAATATTGGTATGAAGATTGACATCTTCCAATCTGTTGGCCATAGTGTAGTTCTCCAGATTTGTTGATCTATTACTATTTTTTTTTTATTGTATGCCCTATATCTCTTTCCATCAATTCTTGAAGCTTTCTAACTTGGCAATGACCATGAGTGTTGATTTAACTTCATGTTCCCGTAAGAGGGGTTTTTGTAAATAGGGAATATCTTCCAAAATATTTTAGATGTTGACACTCTTGAGCATACTCTTTTCATCTCTGTTTGATCTTATTTGAATAAGATCTAATTTTGAATATTGAATAACAGCTACTATCCATTCATTGGCACTTTTTGCACACAAATTCAAGGTTGGAATCTCCTGAGTTTGGAGATTCTTTGGAAAACTATTCTTGTTTTTCCATGTCTGCTTCCATGTCTTTACAGATGTTGTAATTGTGCTTCTTGTCTCTTCTAACAGTTCTCTGATATTCTTTGTTAAATTCCTTCCTGAGATCTTTGTCATTCTTGGCTTTGACTTCTCTTCAGTTCTTGGCAATTTCCACTGTCTATTCTGACATCGTTTGTTTTCTTCTGTTTCTTCTTCTTTGATAGTTCTCTTTTCACATTCGCCCTTAGCAACTTTTGGATTCCTATGACTATAATCATATAGTCATTTCATTTTGCAGTTCCTCTGGTTCCCTATCAGTGAGGTTTAGGACTTGAAAAAGAATCTTAAGAGTGGACATTTTCTCAGGATTATGCTCTAAAAACTGACTGGATTTCTTTTTTTGTTTTTGCTTAATGTTGAACTTATACACAAGCAGCTCACAATCTCTTTCATAGTCAGTCTGTGGCCACATCTTTCAGGTTGTATCTGAATTCTTCCTTGAAATTGAAGTTTGTACCCCAAAATTGGAAAACTCAACAATGGCCACAGGATTGGAAAAGGTACCCAATTTTTGTACCAATAATATAGTCAAATTGATTTTTATATGCTCTATTTGGTGATGTCCATGCATATAGGTGTTGTTCTGGTGATTGCATTAGCAATGAAGCAATCATTGGATTAGCAGAAATTGATGATGTTTTCCAGTTTCATTTCTATTTCTTTGGCCATATTCTCCAACTATCTTTTTGTCCTTAGCACTTTTCCAACTTTTTGGCATAACAGTCCCTAACTACAAAAGCAACTTGTTTGCACATTTTCTTGATTTCAGATTGGACTTCACTATGGAACTCTTCTTCTGCATCAATTGTTGGTACATAAAATCAGATAACTGACATACTGGATGTCTAATAAGTGTTATTCTGTCACTGACAACATTGTACCCAAATACTGTTTTTGCTATATCCTTCCTGACTTTGAAAGCATTGCCATTCCTTCTTTGTTTTTCATGTACTGAGTAATAAACAGTATGATTTTCTGACTTAAATTGTCCAATTCCAGTCCATTTCAACTCATTGATGCCTAAAATGTCAATGTATAGTTGATTTG
>JANHZU010003566.1:186736-200434 GCA_032468055.1 Acrochordus granulatus
GAAATAGCATTCACACATAGAAAAGCCAACAGCATCTGTCTCTGGCAGTAAAAGGAAAATCATAGATCCCTTTTAAAGCCAGGAACAGAAGTAACACACACAAACCAAATGGCACATCCATCTATACACATATGCATACACACAAAGCCAGAGATTAATTTTAAGAGCTGAAGCAGGAACTGTCTTAGGAAAATTCTCCTGACATAACAGATTTTGCATGGCTGAAGTAAAAAATGGAAAATTGTGTAATATGACAGCTCTGGGCTTTTTGGTTTTATTACTATTGCATGTAGCATGACTAAAGGACCATACATTGATTTATATTTAGGACAAAGAATGACCTATGTAATATACTGGGCTTTTTTGCTTTTTTGGAGGCAAAGTTTTGCATGAGTTGTGGGTAGATTTCCCACAGATGTGCAACTGCAGGCAGAAATGTGCACCAAAGTGTTCAAAAGTTATGATGGTTGCTATGATCTTTTTTTTGAAAAAAATTATGTGGGATCTTTTTTTAAAAAATATATTTCTACAATGATTGTATCAGAATGGGACAACTGTTTTTACCTCTGTTTTACATGGATCACAAATACGCAGAGTGCAAATAGGCTGAGCTTTGATCACATGGTCATCTGCAAACAGGACAAACAAAGGAAGTGCATGATTTATTACTGTGATGGTGAACACAAACCCACAAATGCCACCTTAATCATAAGGGCTTGTTGGAGATTGGCAGAAAGCCTCATTTTGTATTTGAGATACAAAAATTTGGATGATCTGAAAACTGCTCCAACTCCCCCTGCCATTTATCTGGATTTATGCAAGTGACCATGTGAATGTAAGCATTAAAGATATTTAATCTCCACCAATTTGCCATTGGCTCCCACCCAGAGGAAAATATTGAAAGATTTCCCCTCTTTCTTCTGATCAAAAAGGCCATTTTAAAATCCTATGAAATGAGCTGATGCATGAAAACCCTCCCAAATAACATTTGTTTTTAAGCATGATTCTATGGCACTCATGTTAATACTGATGATAACAAGTAAGTCCACATTTTTTTTCCTGTTATGTATGACATTCAATATCCTTTTGGATATTTGTTGCAATGGTCCTGTGAAGGCTTCCTTTGTTATTTCATGCAGTATACAGAAGTCAGGAATGGCAGAGACTGAAATAAATCACAGTGTCCACTTTGTCAGCCTTCTTAATTCAACTTCCTCTAACTATGGACAATATCGAATTTCATTGCATGCATCTCTCTGATATACAATGATTCGTAATCCTGCAGAAATCACTAAAAAGATGAAGTCTTGTCTGTTTCGTTTCTGACCGCAAAGAAGATACCTGCTTTAATTTAGCCCATTGTAACCCATCCTTTTCAGGGGTAACCTCTTTGTTTTTCTTCTTGCAAGATACATCTCTATCCATTACACCGCCTTTCCCATGACTCTGAACATTGCAGGCAACTATCAAATGAAGAGACAAATCCTTTTTGCTCATTCTAATGGAAGGAGCACCATTTATTGGTGTTCCAGCCATCTAAGAGACAATGTAAAGTGGTAGAGATTTGAAAGAAGAAAGAAAACCATTAGGTGCTGATGGTTCTATTTTTAACGGGGGATTTAGCATCAAGCAAATTGACGTTAGAGCCATTTAAAATCAGAATGTCCTGCCAGCAGAAAGTAATTCCATTTCTGCTCTGTGGAATCATACAGACAAGGGAAGAAGGTGCTCCAGGTGTCTCTTGCCAAAACACACTTATTCCACAAATGCATTTCTCCAGCATACTATGGATTAAATCAACTGAGGGTGCATCCATTGGTTTCTCCAAGTTCTCATTCCATTTATTTTTTAGTGGCCAGCTTTAAAAATGGATTTTTCTTTTAAAGCATGGATATGTATTACTTTTGACAAATACAGCAACCTAGATTGATTTGCTGGGCTTAAGCAATTGTGAATCTTTGGATTTTTTTATTATTTGTTTAGTTTTGGGTGCAGATGTACAGCCAACTTCGAAAGTAGAGTTAGACTAAGATTGGGGAGATCTAGGTAGAATGTCTGCCTTCAGCCATGTAGATTCCCTGGTGACCTTGAGATAGTAATTCATTCTCAGTTTATTCTACTTCCCAGGCTAGTTGGGATGGGAAGACCATTAAGTGTCCGAGGAAAAGATGGGTCATAAATACAGCAGATAATGGAGCAATAAAAATTAGTATTTCTACTTTATAGGTGGGGTATGGTGGCTGAGCAGTTAAAATGCTGGGCTTGTCAGATGGAAGGTTGGCAGCTCAGCAGTTGGAGACCCAAGTGCCGTCACATAATAGGATAAGCTCCCATTACTTGCCCCCGCTCCTGCCAACCTAGCAGTTCAAAGGCATGTAAAAATGTAAGTAGATAAGTAAGTGCCACCTTCAATGGGAAAGGTAACAGCATTCTGTGTGCCTTGGTGTATAGTCATGCCAACCATATGACCATGGAAGCACCTTGAGACGAATGCTGGCTCCTTGGTTGTGAACTGAAGATGAGCACCACTTCCTAGAGTTGACTACAACTGGCATTACCTTTAGTACTTAATAAATGTCTAAGGTGATGACTGCCATCACTCTTCATGGTTATGGGTTCCATATGCTAATGGAAAACACATTCAAAATGGGGGTAAATGATTAGGCTGCGCATGGTTTAAAAATAATTTGGAAGAAATGCTTTTGATCTTAAGAAATCACAGAGTCTTTCTGCAGTTCATTAAAGCAGCCACATCTTTTTGCAGGCTTTCATACAACACACACACAAAACAGTCCTGGATGCCCTACAGTTGATTAACTTTAAAGTGACTACATTCTTCTCTTTGTTTTAGTGAATCCCACAGAAGTACTGGGTTCACATAAAGTATGAAGTATTTCTGTGTTTTTTCCAAAAAATACACAGCTTTAAATAATAGAGCTTGCAATGATTTGTTTTTAGTATAAAAGGGAAGCTTATGATTCATGATTCTCTGTCATGCAAGTTTTCAGAGATTAGAATGATGGGTAGAAATCTAGTGATCTCCAAATCCTGAGATTTTAACAACAACATGGTTTTCTTGCTCTTAGCCATACTGGCCAAGATTAACACAAACTGAAGTGTAGGATATTTGAAAGAAATTAAATCTCCTTTCTCTTGACTAGTGAACATAGATTTCCAAATAAAGGAAATGGCTTGTTTTTGTATGCAACATCAAAACTGTCCTTTAAACTAAAAGGATTGATTTTCTGCATATACCTTTGTGGCTGTTTGTGGATGAGATATTGATATTTGATATCATACAAGAAGAGGATTCATATTCCTGTATCAGAGACTCTGGGAGGAGGGCATTAAGCATCTAAATAAATTACATGTGGGTGTATTCACACATGATGCAATCTGCCCAAAGCTCAATAAAAGTAAGTTGAAGATGTTAGCTCAAATGAATGACCAGCTGTGCCATGAAAGTAACATGCTGAAAGTCCTTCTGGAACATTTGAGTATCTTCAGAACAAGCCGAGGTGCCCATAATGATATGCCTGTCTGTCTCCACTTAACCTGCCTTGCATTTCTCTGGGCCCACATTGTAACCTTGGGTCAAAACTATTTGGTTGAGTAGTAACTGGTGATAAACACATGCTTTCTAAAGTGATGAAGGTACAATAGCCTCCTGTCTTGATTATTATTAAACATGTGGATGGGTGTGCAGAGGAGATAATTTTGACAGGGAAGGAGAAGAGTCATTATTTTTAAATATATAACATGATAAAAGTCTTACCTTACTGCTTATGTGGAAAATATTTGCCTTTTGCAGATTGAAAATCCTGGCTGCTGCTACATTTAATGCAAGAATCAAGAGTTTCAGCAGATATCCTGTTATCTCTGGTTTGCATTTGATAGGGACATTCAAGCGGGGCGTGGTGGCGTAGTGGTTAGGATGCTGGGCTTGTTGGCCAGAAAGTTGGCAGATTGAGGCCGAGGTGCAGCATAATGGGGTGAGCTCCTGTTATTCGCCCCAGCTCTTGCAAGGGTGTCCACACAGAGAGCAAGGCAGGACCAATGACCATAATGTTGTCATGCTGTCAGCATGCAGAAGTCAAGCTCCAAAAACCAAGAAAGACAGATTGAGATTTGTCCAAGCAGTTTCCTTTCTATAGACAGAAATATTGCCAAACTAAATCAAACATTACCAGGCAGGAAAAATTGCTTTTTTTTTCTTTGGAGAGTTCCTCCCATTTTCATTCTTCATCACTACTCTACAGCCACAACCTGTCTAGAAGACATGTTTGGATATGGGTTTAGTATTTTTCAAAAGACCACTAGACCTGCATTGAAAAATAACCTGACTGATAACTAACAGGTGCCAAGTAGGGATTGGTAACAAGTATCAGGGATACTTGTTCCTGTTTCATACCACATTTGTGCCTAGGATTAAGCTAAAAGTTTCAGGGGAGGCTTATTGCCTGAAGCAGGAAAGAATACTCATGAGTGAGCGAGCTCCAATCTCCAGTACAATAGCCAGGACTGGCAGCACCCAATAGTAGCTTGTGAAAAAAGCAAATTGGAGCAGGTAATAAACAGTAAAAAGTACAGCCATGAAAAAAAAATCTCTTATCAACAGAAGTAGAAAATCCCCAATATGTTTACTGATGTGAGAACCAGTTGTGCATATCAGCATCATTTCCTGGTTTACATCGATCTTACATACAGCAGGGGACTCAAGATCTCTCAAGAAAACAGAAGGCCTTTAAAAAGGAAAAAAAACATGGAAAACTTCTTTGGCATTCTTCTGAAAGAGTGTTGACTCATGTATATAAACAGCCTGACTACGATCTGATGTAGTGCTTTGGAAAATGGTGGTCAGGGATTCCATGAGAAGATGCCACTGTGGAGGGCAGATGCCCAGTGTCTTCTATAGTTTGTGGCGGTCAATGTTCAATAACCTGAAGGAAGGAGCTGTGCCTGGAGTGGCTGAAAAGGGTCAATAAAAGTGGGGGATTCCAGCTCCTGACTGCAACCTGTTGCAAATGAAACGTCCTAGATACTGTCCAAGGCAAAAGTGTGCAGAGACAAGAAGGAAAACACTGTATTAAAACTGGAACAGCTAAGATGACTTCAATCTACTTCAACTCTTGGCTCAGGATGAGATGGCGGTAACGTCAAGTGGGCATGCTATTTAAGAAAAGAGCCATGTTTGTGCCATGATTATAGATGGACGATAGAAGAAGTCCAGAATCCTTCTAAGGATTGGCTTTATTGCCTCTCCTGTGAAAATACCCCTTTGTTGTTGTAGTAGTTGTTGTTCTGATGACTCTTTGTTTGCCCTTGTTTGCTCCATATGTGTTGACTAGTTTCCGTAGTGCTCAGCCCGCCGTCATCCAGGCTGTTACTGTCTGAAATCCTTTAGGCTTTGCATAGTGGGCAAAGGTAGTCAGATGGATGATAGCAGTGTAGTTCCCTGGCGTGGTGACCAAAGCTTGCCCCTGTGTTAAAGGACACCTTGCACATGCCCCAAAGGGCACCGCCCCGCTGTGCTGCTCTCATCCCCCTAAAGAAAATCTTTCAGACTGAAGCTAAGTTGAGCCTCTCCCCAGGCCTGCCCACGAGGCGTGTATTGCGCAAAGAGCCAAGATGGAGGCCACAACCATGAGATCAAAGACCTGTTCCTTTCAGAAAGATGCAACACAAAGGGGAAGCAGATGCTGTTTTGCTGTTTTGCGGGTATTACCGCTCGTCAGTGCGCCTTAGCTTTGATCCCATGTTTCACAGCGAGCGTTACTTAACTGCTTGGTCACCGGGGTGGCCTCTTTGCATCGTTGCACCGAAGTGTGGTATGTTTAAGTAATGCTCGCTGTGAGATGCGGAAGCCCAGGGATCATAGCTAAGGCGCACTGACGAGAGGTAAAGAACCATGACGCATCTGTCTGCGCCTGCTTCCCTTTTGCGTCATACCTTTCCGATCGGTTACTCTGCACTAGCTTGAAGCTACGTCTGAATTGGCCAGCAGAGCCTCCTGGCTGGCAGACCCGACGGAATCGCGCTTTGGCTTCCATCAGCAGTGAGTGAGCAAGTCGCCCGCGCGAAAGAACATACCTGCGCCTTTCTTATACGACATGGCCACCTTCTTGACTTTCCTGACCCACTTGTGGCAGGCCTCTCTGGCCTTCCCATTAATGTCCTGCTCTCGTCTTTTCTCCTGTTCCTGAATGAACGCCAAAGGCGATTCAATTATCACCACCTCCAATTTTTGCCATCCCGCTCTTCAATGGAGAGCAGGATCCATTTTTACCAGCTGCAATTGCCTGTCTCTTTCCTTCTTTCATATTCTCTCTGGGAAAGGAGAAAAATGGGAAGATCACAAGGAGCTTCCTTTCTGAGCTGAGTATTTTTTTTCTTTTTCTTTTGCACTCACTTTCCGCCTGCACACAATGGATTTTCCACCCAAGATGAAAGGGCAAACACAATTTGCTATCAATTTTGACTCTGTGGAGTGATGTAGCATATAATCTCTTTATTTCCCCCCCCTGCCATTTGTTAGAAATGGTTGCTAGGAGATGCTCCTTCCCTCTCGCTCTCCCCGTCTCCTTTTGCATGCACCAAACATCGGCGGTCTAATATGCGCATATATTCAATTATATAATTAAACTTTCGTTCGGGTTGACGTCGACGCAAGAAAAGCCTTGAATATCTCACTTTTGCATTTGCAGGAATATTATTCCAGCTGTCTGTGTGGGCTCAAGTGTCACTGAATTCTCGAAAGATACAAAGTTTGATGCCGTCCTTAAATTCAGTCAATCCAAGACCGAGTCCTCTCGTTCAACTTGTTTCTGGATGACAGTTTTAAGCTGGTTCTGCCATATAGATATTCTCTGTGAACTGCTGGGGAGGGGCTGTCTTAGCCCTCTTCCTTCCTACCAGACATTCAAAGCTCCATTATCTCTTTGCCTTCTGAGAGGCAGCCCTCCCTTCTGGGACTCCAGACTACATTCCATCACATTGGCAAAATTTACACCACAACCTTACAATGTACATTTCGTTGCTTTCCATTCCTTTTGTCTTGTTCTGCATATTTGAAAACCTCTCTCACCTTGGATATAATTTGTTTGAACCTCTTCCCTCTGGACAGTGTTATATTGTGTACCAAAACAACTAGGCACAGGGGCAGTTTTTCCCCCATGCCATCATTCAGCTGAATACCTGACTCATGCTATAAGATAGGACACAAAATGCAAAGAATTAATTTAAAAAATGCAAAGAATTAATTAAAAGAATTAATTCTAAATTAATCCAGATATACTAAGGTGTGTACATCCTTATTAATAGATTGTGGCTCTAATTTTACACTTTACTATATTCCTGTTCTATTGGCTGCATACTTAGGATACACACTTTACTGTTGAATATCTAACTTTGTTTATTGGTTTATGTTATTATTTTATTTATTGTTGTCTGGCAAGTATACCGAGAGCTGCTGTATCGGAGTCAAATTCCTCGCTTGTCTAACCACACATGGCCAATAAAGTATCTCTATCTGTAATTGTAAGAGAGACTTTCCCTGTTGGAATTTTGAGTGAATGCTTCCCCCGCTTTCCCTGTTCTTCGTTAAGGATTATTTTGTTTCTCTCTCTCTTTTTAGTTTTAATTTTTCTTTATGTTATTTTAAGATATGTTTCTCCCGTGAGTGAGACAGTAACATCTGAAATCAGTAGCATTTATGAATAAATAAATAAATGCAACCTCCCTGGGTTTCTTTCCTTCCATTCAGTTCCATGTTTCAAGAAGAAAGTCATCCTCTTGTGGGAATTTAACCAACTGGAAGTCTATTGGCATTTAAAAAAATGACACCGGCAGAATCACACCCTCATTAGCATTTTCCAACAATAACCAAATTCAAATGCATGCCGTACAGAAATTGGAAAAAAAAATCACCCAATCACCCACCCTGCCTCCACTTGAGAATACAGTGTTGAAACTGGATCCTATTACTCAGGGGAAGTAAACTTTTCAGAACTGCAAGATCAGTTTCAACAGATCATTAGGCACACAAAGGGAACTTGCTTTGATCTAGTAACCACATCTTGTTACAGAAGAGCTGATGTATCTGTATGTTTGGATAAATGTGCGAAGCCATGTTGGTTCTGAAGTGACTGCATGTTATGAATCTTTCATTCTATATCCTGTAGCCTTTCTTTCTCCCTCAATGAATCAGAATTACAAGTCAGAAAAAGTGCTTCTATTTATACGGTATTAAGTAATATGGTGCTAAAACCAGCTGATTTCTACGGATAGATGCCTCTTGCTGTCAGTTACACTTATTGATTGTTTAATGAGAGAAAGCTAGGATGTTCAGCTGTTGGAACAATGAGGAAACATCTATTATCCGAAGCTCATTCAGCACACAAGTTTTGACCTACTCATTGTTCAAAGCTCAGAATTCATTCATTTTCATTGGGAAAGAAGGCTGACTTTTTCTCTTGCAAGTTCCATGCAGAATTTAAAGAGGTTGGAATATTGGATTAATTCCTCTCACTACACAACTCCCAGCTTTCTGGAAACTGAACTTTCCAAAGCACAGAAATAGCTATCACATTAAATATGAAATATGTACTAGAGGCATTTTTTTCCTTTGAGATAAAACAAATATAATGATGTCAGCTTATAAAGGTCCCCTCTAAAAGAGCCTATTCCATCACATTGATGCGCTCCTTGATGCTAGGTTATAAAGAAAGTTTTGGGGATTATCAGCCATTTTCTCAGATATGCAAAGCATTATCCATGTGAAGAATTTTAAGAAATCTGAAAAAAAAAAACCAGAAATGTATGGCAGCATATCCTTTTTTGCGGGGGCAAAACTCTTCATCTTTATAGCAAATATTTTCCTAAAATGACAAGATTCTGGATAGGAATGGGCTGGATGACCTCTTGATGGAAAAACAAAGTTTGCCTAAACTTTTGTGTACTCATTGCTGTTGTAATGGAGTCCTGGTGCTGCTTATCCTCTTCTTTTCTTTCCTTCCACCTTTCTCTTTCCTTTCACACCTCACCCTGGTGCTGGTTATCCTCTTTCCTTCCATCTTTCCAACATTAGAGCCTTCTCCAGACAGCTAGGTTTTTGTGTGATGTTTCCTAATGAAAGAAATTGGTTCACAATTATTCCCATAATCATGATGGCATTCTTTTGTTGTTGTTGTTCTTCTAAGCCTAGACATGGAGTCAAAGGAAACAGGATAATTTGGAGGATAATTTCTCAATAGTGTCTCATCTCTCTACTGCTTTTCCTTTTCTTCCCAAAATGAGATAACCATCTTTTCATCCAGCACATGTCAATAAACACTGCATAATTCATGTTATTTTCATTCTGCTGGGATGGGTTTGGCTTTCTACTATTAAGGTACCCATGAAACCTAGCCCTGAACCAAGTTTGGCCAACTTTTGTATCTCCTGAAAATATTTAAAAAATAATTGGGGTGGTTGCATGATCACATAAGCAGTCCAAGAAGTACTGTAGCAGAGGTGGCATTGTTATCACGAACCCCTCAGCACTGTGCACAGAGGGAGCATTTTAAAAGTAGGGAAAAGATGAATTGGTCACAGTTTCCCCCTAAATCACATCCTTAAGTAGCAGTAAAATTGGGAAATATTGTTGAAGTCAGGAAATAAAGGGTTTTACTTCCGCTTAGTGCCACACATTTTAAACTCAGATATCCATCCATCCATCCATCCATCCTTGTTTGTAGATGTAACTTAAAAGACAGCAATGCATTTTTACTTCCCCATTTGATTTTTTTGTGGGCAGATAGCCTGTTATCTTTGCTACTGAGTTATCTTCTTGACCAGGGTAGTCGTTGTGGGATGAGTAAATTACCGAAGTGTTATTACTTATTTTCTTATATAAGATAGATTGGAGAGACCCCCTTGAGAATCACATAGGTTTCATAAGGTACAGTCCCGAAGAAGTCATTCCCGGATGAGTTATACTTCCTATTTTATTTTGCCTCTACACAGTGTCTTATATCTCCCCGATTTCTCATTTATTTCATAGACATTCCTGGCTGCACTCGCCGCTTACTTAAGGAAGCCATCTCATACTGCTTTTGTTATATCCCTGGGATTTTGCTCATAGCTTATGTTTTCAGCACCAAGTGAAACTTGCCTGGAATAAAACCTTACAGGAAATGTGTTCTCCTGTAGACCTTAATTTGAACAGCGCTAGCCTTCATTTTGCTGAAGTACCTGATTGTAACATTGGCACTGAGTTCAGAGACATTTAGAAAGGAATGTGAGTGCCTTTTCCATCTGGCATTTTCTGTCAATGACATTTTTACATACTGCTATTCCTGTGGCAGGCATAGATAAGATCTAGTTGTCAACAGGGGACACTGTAATCCAACCAACCTATTCTTGATTTCTGCCAAGTGTCTCTGCAGTCCCACATTCTTACTCTAGATGATAAGAACATATTTGAAAGGAACTGTGTGTTCAATGTCATAACTGATGAGAAAGGCATATCCATACATTGCAGATAATGGAGGGAAAAACATATCACCCTGATGTTGCTATAACAGGGAGGCATAACTTTTTTGGGAGGAGAATTCTACCCTTCGCTTTCAGGTGTCCTGACGGGGGTTGTATTCTTGCACAAAGAAATAGAATGGGACCATACAAAAACAATACATGATTTAGTTCAATGCATATTTACATTTAATTGATATGGGTATTTTCTATGTATTTCATTTGTGTCCTCTTCTGTAGTAAATTTGTTATTGATTAAAATAACAATAATATTTTTAAATATTAAATTAAATTTAATTTAAATATTAAATTAAAATAACAAATAATATTGATTAAATTTGTAATTATCAATTACAAATTTACTACAGAAGAGGACACAAATGAAATACATATTGAAAATGTTGCTTCAGTAGCAACATTTGGAGTATTCAAGGATTTGGAGGCTACTTGAGATAATGTGTTATCCATCTCTTCTTTTCTAATATCCTTCTTGGCTCTCAAGTGATAGATCTATAGAAGTCTAAGGAATAAATTAGTCTTCCAAGTCTGGTAATCTCCAAATAGCTTGGCTGCCCAACCAGCATTTCCACTTAAGTGAGCAGAAACCTGCCCATCTATTTCTCCTAACAAAGTGCCCAAGGTAAGAAAAAAGTCACATTAGAAGTCTGAAATAACTTGTATTACTAAGTTATATTGTCCTTCTGGAGCTGAATGAAAAAGACATTCAGAACATGAATGTGTTCTGAACTGTTGACTTCACTCAGACTGACAATCTGATTGGAAAATCAATTATCTTAGGATTTCCAAATCATTTTTTTCAGTAATGAAATTGGTGTATGAACTCATAAATAAATTTTAGGATTCAGTCCAAATTGTCAATCTGATTTTGAAATCAAATTAATTGTGAAGAGTTGATCAAATTGCCTTTGGACTGAATTGATAAATCTAAAGTTTTGTATAGTTCTAATATTCACCCAGACCTTGAACTAGGGAGTTGGTGTTTTGTTGTTGGCTGAATTTATCATCTTATTTTTATCAACGTTCTTATCTTTTTGCTGTTTTGTTTGTTTTTGTACTGTATTATATTCTTTTGCTGGATTGTGAGCCACCCAGAGTTGTTTGGAGTTGGACAAACGGATTACTCCATTTGGAGTAAATCCAATGGATTACTGTACATTAAATTAATCAGAAATTCTATTAAAAAAACTCCTAGGAACATGAAACCTTCTTAATATGGGATACCTTGTCATGCCCAAGGAACCAAGAACAACACATGGAACTAAGAGTTTCTTTAATGTACTTGCCATGCAGATAGAAATATTGCCAGACTAAAGCAACTATCTGCATAACTACTAAATATTCATTTATTAAAGTCATATGGTGCCCATCTCACCATCATACTTTGAATTGCTAGGGGGGGGATCCACTTTTGTCATTTTCCTGCACACCAAAGATTCCAAGTTCCACTGTCTCTTTGCTCCCTGGGAAAGAGATGCTGGACTACATTCCACCACATATTGGTAGATCTCACATCACAGCAGTAGATCTCACTCCACTTTTAAATGTGCTGAAATTTCTTCTCTTCTTGATAAGGGTCAGCACTTGATATTCCTGAAAAACTGCTAAAATCTCCAAGGTCAAATGACCTAGTCTTGTGTTTCGAGTAAGATCTACAGTAGCTATTATTTTAAGGTAAAGGTTTCCCTGTTGATTGTGGACAACTCTAGGGGTGGTGCTCATTGCCATTCCCAAGCTGAAAAGCCAGGATTTGTCTGAAGATGCTTATGTGGTCATGTGGCCAGCATAATTATACACTGGTGCACGGATGCTGTTATTTTCCCATCGAGGTGGTGTCTATTTATCTTCTTGAATTTTTACATGCTTTCTGAATGCTAAATTAGCAGGAGCTAGGCAGACAATGGGCGCTCACCCCATTACATGGTGGCTCTTGGTCTCAAACTCAAGCTGCTGACCTTCTGGTTGACAAGCCCAGTGCCTTAACTGCTTGCAACACCACATGCCTATTTTACTTTAACATAAAACCTTCCTAATGTGGCATCATTCCAGTGCACTAGGAGAAATTAAAATAATGGATAGACCTGGCAGTACTCATTGCCTTTTTTGCTATTCATTTCTGCCAAAGAAAGCCATCAGGACCTACTGAGGGACTTTAGTTGTGGCATACACAGATTTAGGATCAGCCCTGCTTGTTTTACTCTGAACAACTGAGGTACCGAAAAAATGCATATTCTCAGCTTGATCTTACCCTGTCGACTGTCTACTTCCCAGCCAGCCTTGGACTAAGTCCCTGACACTGATTTTGCATTACTGGCTTTGAAATAGTGTGATGATTATTATAATTAAGATATTCACATTCCTGACTTGGCTGTTTGTATTCATCCCTTGATGGCTCAAGAAGTAAAATGGAAGAGGCAACAAGAGAGCTAATGGGCCTCTGAGAGCTGAACGCATGAAAACATTGCAATAGAAATGGCTACTGAGTCAGCCATTATCAATAACAAATTTGCCAAAATAAGAGGCAGAACAATTAAGATTAAAAATGTCTTCTGTACTTCCCACTGCCAAAATACCATCCTCAAACCTGAAAGAAAGAAAGGCAGTGACATTGTTTGGAAAAGACTCAAATATTACCATATTGCCAGCTGACAAAAGGAGATGTACAGTTATTCTCAATGTGGTGGACTACAAATCCAAAATGTACAAATTGTTGGAGGTAATTAATAGGACAATGTCATTGATAAGCAATAATTTATTGCCTATACCAAGGGAAGCAATGCCATGCATATATGGCCTCCCCAAAATTCACAAGGAAGAAATTCCACTGAAATCTATAATTTGCAGCATCAACTCTGCCATTTCTGACATTGCTAAACAAGTAGCCACTTGATTGGCAGCTTTAATTGACAACTCTTCCCAACACATCAACAATTCATAAGATTTTGTCAACCAAATCCAAAATATTAAGTTAGATTAGGGTGAGACAGTGGTTTCTGATGATGTAAGTTCACTATTCATGTGCATTCCTACAGAAGAGGCAGTCAATGCAATGCTGTGAGGAAAATATTTTACAAGACAACACAATAACAACAGGACTAAACTTAGCCCTGATCACATTTGCTCTCTTTTGGACCTCTGCCTGACAAACACTTCAAATTCAATGACAGTTTT
>JANHZU010003566.1:200534-221089 GCA_032468055.1 Acrochordus granulatus
ACTAAACTTAGCCCTGATCACATTTGCTCTCTTTTGGACCTCTGCCTGACAAACACTTCAAATTCAATGACAGTTTTTACAGACAAAAATACAGCTGTGCAATGGGGTCCCCTATATCTCCTATTGTGGCCAATCTTTACATGGAAGGATTTGAATTCAAAGCTCTGAACTCTTTCACAGGTTTTTCCCCCACCCATTGATTTAGATTTGTGGATAACACCTGGTCAAAATCAAAACTCATGTATTGGAGGCATTCACACAACATATCAATGCCATTAACAGAAATATACAATTCATATGTGAAGGTGTTAAAGATAATTTTTTGGCCTTTCTGGACTGGGCCATACACATCCAAGAAGACAGAAGCCTGGATATTGAAGTACTGTATATAGGAAATCTACATACACAGGCCAATATTTATCCTTTGATTCCTACCACCCTTTGGAACACAAGTTGGGGAATTATCAGGACTTAGTAACATTGTGCTGACATTTTACCTTCAAGTAAGGAAAATTCCATCAAGGAAAATTTGCATATCAAAAAAACTCTTAACAATTGTGGCTATCCAGATTGGTCCTTTATCAAAGCCAGTAAAAGATTTAACCTTTTCTCATCTGCTCCTAAGAAAGAAGTTCCAAACAGATGCAGCAATGTAACCATTCCATATGTTGTTGGAGTATCAGAGAAACTTTGAAGGATTTTCAATAAGCATAACAGTTCAAACCAAGGAACACACTTAAACAAAAATTAGTCCATCCCAAAGACAAGACTCCTAAACACAAACAGACAGATGTCATTTATGCCATTCAATGTAATGAAGCTTGTTCAGAATTTTACACTGGGGGAAACTAAACAAAAATTATATAAAAAAACGAATCAACATAATTTTCAGAAACATTGGCTGTTCATTTGCATCTTAACAAGAAAGGACACTGTACACAAGATTGCAGCTTTTAAATTCTTGATAAAGAAACCAACTGGCTTTTGAGAGGATAAAAAAGAGCATATACATAAAGGCATTAAATTGTTCAATGAATGGGGGGAACAAGATTTCAATTGTCCTCTATTTACAACCCTATTTTGGCACAAGTGCAAAACAACTTTTTGGCAGAATGTGAGGTGATTAAGCTGAAACCTTAAGCCTTCTCTCTAACTCTTTACTACCAATCTCCTGTTTTAGCTTCTGACATGAGAACCCAAAGTATCCTGTTTCACATTTTCTTGCCTGCTTTTGAGAAATGTATGTATTCCTTATCTTTTCTTTTTATAAGAGGCTGAAGAAGACTCCTGACTGGAGTTGAAACATTTCTCTGTAACATCTAAAAATAAAAGTCCAGTTGCCTTTTTAAGTTTGTTTGCAAAAAGTTGTTTGCAATTTTGCTACGAGACATGACCTGGATTAATGAGAATGTACATAGACATTGTAGTAGAAAGAGTTGCTTGCTTGCAAAACATACTGGAGCAATAACCATGCTGTAGTCTAGAGGAGTTACTTCTAACATCCTATCCTCTGAATATTGCCAGAATTCACAGCACATTTGATTTGGCAGGTTTGCTTCAACTATATAATGTGGACGTCCCAAGGAGATATTGGAGGGTCCACAACTCAGTGAGATCACTTAAGATATTTTTGGGTTCTCTGAATTTATAGCCTACTAAAAGTGGACAATTTTTTTGGTTTTGGGAAGCTGCTGACGTATGTCTCATCTCTTGAAGCTCTTAAGTGAAAAGGTCAGGTCATGCTCTGGCCTCATTAGGAAGGTTATACAGCATAAATGAGATTTTTTTTGAATATGTGGTACAAATATATTATGGTTCTATTATTCCTTTGCTGTTTTATTTATAATAATCTAGGTAGCAACATCTGTGAAGCAAGCCAAGACACGCATAACTAGGCCAGGAGACACATCATCACTCAGGTCCAGTTTGGGGAGAAAAAGAAAATATGAAGAGAAAGACAAATAATGGTAGAAGAAGTAGATGTAAATAATTGCAATCGCAAATCTTTCTCTTTTATTTTCAGCTTGGAGAAAGGGCACTCGTTTGATATCCATCCACGAATTTTGAAGAGAAAGTTAGAATGAGAAAATTAATGCTGGGAGTGGGATCAGATGGGGACAAATGAGTCTGATGTTATTTCTGGAAGGAGCAGAAAGGATGGTTACAGTTTTTAAAAAAAAAAAAGAAAGGCGAGAAAGAAAAATCACCTTTACATGTTCTTCAATATTCAATATTGCCTTTACTGATTATCCCACAAGCCATATCGAAATGCAAGGTAGAAAATACAAAATAAAATACAAAACATGAGATGATAAAACTATTTTTAAAAGCGTCATACAAGAAACAGGTTAAATGAAAAAAAAAGAGGAATACAGTATCAGATATCTTTATTACCCCTGCAGTCTACTCTGATCAAACCCACATATGTAGATCTCGTCTTTATTCAAATAAACAACTATGTTAGAAGTGATTTTTGGGCTTCGAACACACATAAAGTATGTGTTTGATATAAGGATCCCAGTGGTTCGTTCATTGACTGTCTGGTCCAAGAAACCGATCTCTCTCTCATTGAGTTGACAGTCAAGTAATATGTGTGTGATGTCTTCTGTTGCTGGAGTTCCACAAATGCATTCCATGGTCATTGTATGGAACTTGGTTACATCATCCAGATTTAGCCATTGTGTCCAGTTGCTCAAATCTTGCACGTGTAAACACTCTAAAGTGTTCAGGCATTTCTATCTTTAGATATTTAGCAATTTGAAAAGTTCATTTATAGCGGCTCACATGTTATTGATTTCTGGGCTTCCAGCTGTCACAACCCTGTAGGTTTGCTCTGGAAGACATAGGAAAAAAGCCATGCTTTCTATCTGCACTGTGCTTTCCCTTTGACCAGGAGGTGGGAGCTTGCTGTAGCAGGCCCAGCCATCTCTCCAGGAGACTCAGGCATTAAACTGGGGCAGCATCCCAGATCTGCTCAGTGAATCAAACATAGTTTGAAGTCACTGTGTTTGGAACAGTATTTTCTACCATCCCCTTGGAACCCTGTGTCCTACTATGAAGCCTTGCATGGTCACAAGAGGCAGTGATGTGGAGAATGAACTGGCTTACAAGTCCCACATGAAGTTAAAAACTTGGATAAGCAAGTAGACAGAGGATGGGTGTGGTTGGTTCTCCTGTGATATTTTGACTGATATTTTATCTGCAGACCAGATCAATTCCTGTGGTATATTGGAAGCTGATAGAAAAACAGACATGTATGTTGGTTGGAATATGGGAAAAAGAGGGAGGAGGAGGAAGAGAAAGATAATGATCATCCTCCTGAGGATCCTATTTTGAGTTAGTGTCCCAAAGAATTAGAGGGTCACCCCCATCAGACACCTCTAAGGTGGAGTGAGACTAAAAGTGTCACTGTTTATTACCTCTCTCAACTAACTAGTGAGAAAAAGAAAAAGAAATTTACTTCGTTAAATTTCTGGGAGTTTGCTCATAGTTTATATTTTCAGTACCAAGTGAAACAAACTGTAATTTTCTCTAACTCCATAGCCTGTGTTGGCTGCATTATGTGTAATATTTTATGGCTGATGGTTTTGTTTTTATTTTTATTTACTGTTTCATTTTAATGATTCTGGTTTTGTCGTGTGTTTTTAATAGATTTTAGCATTGCACAGGGTCACTGTGTATGAGATGGGTGGCCATAGAGCATCATAGAACCATACAGCTGGAAGGTTGAACGTGAAGGTTTTCTTAGTACAATCCCCTGCACAAGGTAGGGGTCCTCATGGCATCTCAGACAAATGGTTGTCCAATTTTTTATTGAAAATCTCCAATGATGGAGCACCCACAACTCCAGGAGGCAAGCTGTTCCATTATCAGGAAATAACTCCTTATTTCTAGGATGGATCTCCCACTGATGAGCTTCCACCCACTGCTTCTTATCCTATCCTCAGGTACTATGGAGAATAAATCACCTTATTTATTTATTTATTTATTTATTCATTAAATTTCTATGCCGCCGAAATACGAAGACTCTTGGCGGCTAACAACAGTAAAAACATGTTATTTTTTCCTGTGGCAGCCCAATAAATATAGCAAATATGGTGCTATTGCTGGCACTAATTTGTTCCCACCATGCTTTGGAGGCTTGAAATATGCCATGTTATTAAAAAAAAGTGGAATTTGTTCAATGTTATTATTTCCAATTTGCTATTGATGTTTGTGGCAACTAGGTCTTCCTGAGAAAACCATAATTTTGATCTTAGAGAGATTGATGTTAAGTCCTTCAACCTTGATCTTTAGAAAAACGTTCCTTTATGAAGCAGTTTTACCTACTCTTATTTTCAGAGAACAAACCTGGAGGGAAAATGTCTGGCATTCTATCTTTATATACGACACATTAGGTGAATAATTTGGTACTCCACCTGAAGTTAAAAAAGAAATTCTGTTAAGAGATGATATTCAGGAATCTCACAATAAAAATATGTTGTAAAAAAGCCTCTGACTAGCTTAAAGACCTAATGCTACCTTCAACAAAATGCCAATCTTACTTAGTTTTAACCTTTACGTACCTACAAACTCATCATGCTAAGCAATATTAGGCTGACTCCAGAAAAGGTATAAGAAATATTAAAGCAAATAAATGAAAGAGAAGGTAAGAAAAAAAAGCAAAGGACAACATAAATATATCTATTATATCATCCAGTTAACCTCTTTCTTTGCAAACTATCTGTCAGGTACACCAGACCAGGAAATCATCTCCACACAAAGGCTAAAATATTTTTTTATTGAAATTGGCTACAGTAACTGCGTTTTTTAAATCCGATTCTGCTATATCTCCTCTTCTGCCTTATACTCTAGAAAATCAGGGATGTTGAGATGAGCTGCGTCCAAATATTGTCTCTTTTCTCAGAATTTAAAAAATGTTTCAATCCCTTTTGCCTAGATAATAGTTCTTGTGTATTTTGATCAAGATGATCTTTACTCTCTCCAATATCCTTGCTATGTAGATACAGTGTGCCATGTCCATATGTTGCCTAATCAACTTCATCCAACTATTTCTTGATGTACCCCTTCTTCTTAATCCATTCACTCTTCATTCATATATTTATTTTGTGATTCATTCTCTCTGTGTGACTAAACAGCTCAGTATGTTTCTTCCATACCAATCACTCACTTTTGTGTTCAATCAAGTACACATTCATGTTTTGACCCCATGTCTTCATGTTCTATCATCCAGACTTGCATCTTTAGCTGCAAAAAGCCAGTTCAAAGATTGGGAGATGACAAGTGGTGTTTAGCCAATCTTTAGAGTCCGGTGCACATTTATTCTTCTAAGGATATACAAATTATTCTTTGCAACAATCCAGGATGCATATATCTAAAGTACTTCATAGACAGGTTAATTACAGTTTTTTAAAATTCAACTTAACAATAACATTTTTAATTTTGTAATAATTTATAATCAAATAGAAATTACAAGTACACTATATCAAAGAATATACATGAGCATTCCTTCAATTTTAATTTCATCTTCAGCATAGGACAATGGCCAACCCTTTATGAACATGACATGGTAGAACCCCAAAATATGTGTGATCTGGTCTGATCTAATCTTCTCAACTCTACTCTACTCTAAAGACATACTTGACATTTCTTAAAGCCTGAGCCCATTGAATTTTAATGGGATTTTCTAATTCTTATATCTTCCAAATTTATTTTAAACTATTGATGATATTGAATTACCACTATTTATTTTTGTATTTATTATTAAATTTATATTCATCCAATTTTTAGCAGCAACTCTTCTCCAAATACATCTCCGTTAAGCATCCAGAGTTTCAGGGATCTCCAATGCATCCAGTCAAACACAAATCTTACCCTGTATTTAACCATATTCACCATAACTTTGGTAAAGTATATTCTATTGTAGGTTTTCAAAAGTTTAAATGTGTCATTATTAATGTTAGTGTAGAAAGAAAGAAAGATAGATTTTTTCCTATTTTAAGATGAGGATTATTCCAAAGTGTCAATATCTCAAGGGAATCATAATACATTTTCAATTTATGTCCCGATAAACTCCAGATATGTTGAAGTACTTAAAGTTCTGGAAAAATCACAGAAATTCCACTATAAGTGGAACCAAGCCAGGACTTTGGGAGTGCCAGATTATAACATTCAAGGGATGTCCACATCATACAACGTAGATGAAGTTCACTGCACATCTTTTGGGTTTTCAATCAAAAAGAAGGCATTGTGTGCAAGGAACCTGCCTTTGTATTCATATCTTGAACAAACACTTTTCTAAAATCACCAAAAGCATTCCTTACACAGTACATTTGTCAATAACTATATTAAATAATCAAAAGGACCTCACAAGTCCTTATCTCATTCCTAGGTCAAGGCTGAACCGTTTACTAGGCATTGCATTTATTTTCATTTATGCTTTTCTTTCCTGATATGCCCCTTTTACTGAATTCAGCAGTAAAACAAATTTTGCGATTAAAAACAAATTTTGCAATTAACCAAACCATGTTTGGTTTCAACCAAACATGAACTGCAAAGATTCATTTTTTGACCGAAGCCACATAAAAGCACTTGCAATTCATAAATTGTCACCTAAAAAATCCTGTAATTGAATCCCACTCACTTCATCATTATCCCTCTCCAAAACAAATCAAATCAAAACAAACCAAACACATCCACATACAAAAAAAGGAGAAACCCTTTCTTTTTCACATTCACTCGTTTCACAATGACCTGCTGAAGAGCAAAAATCTGGCCTACATCAACATCTAACATACAGTATAGATTTTTTTTAATTCACCTCTTCAATGTATTAGTACTATTCACATATAAAGTTCTAAAATATTCCTTTCTGTAATTTCGTTCCAAAATATTGAAACATTATTATTTTAACTGAAACTCACTCAGCCAGAAGCTTCTTTAAAACCTTAATGAATTAATTAATTAGTAATATAAATTTTATGCCTCCCATTTCTCTGCCCCTCTTGGAAAACATTTTTTCAACTTTTCACTGAAATCATTTTTTTCTGCTGCTTTTAATCAACTGCTCCTTGTTTTTTTTTGTTTTTTGATTACGTGTTTGCAACTTTTTTCTCTCACCTTATTTTTCTTTGCATCAGTCATTCTCAGCAGCCTTTTCCATAATTCATATTTTCCATGAGCACAACGCTGTACCTCTGTGCCACTCTGCAACCTAAGCGTTTAGACTTCTTTTTCAAGCAGCTTGCTATTTCCTTACTTCTATTTTTCATCCATTCTTTGGGCCATTGTTCTGTCCTCCCTTTCTGCAAACATTCTCCTTTTCCTCTAGTTCCTTTCACTTCTTTCCTTTCCTTTCATACCTATTTTCCCTCCAAGATCCATCCCTGATGATATGAAAATAATGGTCAGTGTCAGATTCACCTGCTGCTCTTGTGTTCTTCACTCATGGGTTCGTCTTTCATAACAATCAAATCAGTCCTGGTTTTCACCTCATTCCTTTTCCATGTTTAATTCATGTTCATTAATATTCAGACTTGGGATTTTGTGATTTTGGGAATATTGGGAAAGATTTTAAAAAAATCTAAACCGATACTTGTCATTATTTGTCTAAATGGCCCAATCATTATTTTCTCAATGTTCTCATCTTGACACATCCACCTGTGTCAACCAAGATACATCTAATGTTTCCCTTGGGCCACTTTCCAAATTTTGCAATTAAAGAAAGAACCACTCATCTCTTGTTCTTCTGTTATCAGGATTCACTGGAGGATAATAACATGCAACTATAAGCAACTATGAATTCCTATTTTTGTAACATAACAAACTGGATGATACCAATCCACACTTTGTGACATATTAGCCCTTTCATTCATAAATTCATTTCTACATGCATTCATCAACTTCCATCCATAAGATTAGGCTTCCTTTGTTCATATTGATGTACATGTTTTCTTTTTTTCTTAATTTCAAAGATACCAAATACATCTATCCATACTTGCTTCACTTTCTCTGTCAATTCACACTATTTACCATTTTCTTCTTTCACTTCCTACAGTGCATTATTCCACATGCTATAATGATTACCAGATGAGCTTATAGGTATTGATCCTTGACATGCATCTTTGCTTTGATCGATCAATCAATCAATCAATCAATCAATACTTAGTAAGATAGAGAAGACATAGCTGCCAACCTTATTCCACCCCTACAACTGGTAAGTAATGGTAATGATAGCATCTGTCAGTTTTGGCACACTTTGACTTGTCTTCTGCAAGCCCAGTGCAAACTCAGTTTTATTCCAAACACAGTCATGCAAGCTATGCAAATAACAGAATAAAACATATAACCCTGGTTAGTTGTTTTGTGATCCCTGCTTGCTTGTTAGTCTGAAGATCATTTTATGCTGTAAATTTTAGAAGGCTTAGGACCAAATCAGTAAATATATAAAGAACGTTGGGTGAACACCAATAAAGTAAGCCTTTTCAACTTGGAGCCCTCCAGATGTTTTGGGCTTCAACTCCCATAATTCCCAACTTGACCAAGATGTCTGGCAGGTAGCAATTTATGTGGTTATTATACAGTTTGTATCAAAATATACAGACATCCCCTTCACTATATGAATTACCTATTTGAAATAGATAGGCAGTGATGAAATATGCATCCACTGCCTTCTAGTAATCTCATGATCTATCAATTGTATCTTTAGATCAATTCACAGTGTTCACCAACATGCCAATCTATCAAGCTTCTGCATGTTTTAGAAATTATTAAAATTTATTTTTAAGGTTTCCTCCCTCCCTCCCTTCCCTTCCTCCCTCCCAGAACATATATGGCCATCTATCTCATCCTATGATTCAACAGCAATAAAAATAAGATAAAAACAATTTCTTCCATCTGTGATTCAAAGGATCCCATCAAGAGACAAATACAGGATTGATCTTTGCTTATTCCAGATTTATTCTTCATTATGTCAGCAGGCATTGTAAGCTAGTCATATGTAATGTTTCATAAATTACAGAAAAATGATAAATGTTAGCAATGAATCTGACTTTTTTTGTGGGCTGTTTGAGCTGAGTGAGATTATTAACATGCCTTCAACCTCCATTAAAATTATATTTAATTTTTGTCCTTTGCAATTAATGTAAGGACGTATACATCATATATACTATTGTTCCTGAATACATATTACCTTGTAGCTGCTATTGTCACGATACCACATTCTGTTTCCATTGCTTGCTCATCTGTCAGGTCCATTTATACTTTTAAAACCAAATACTCCAGCAGGAAGATAATTTTGTATGAGCAGATATTAAGTTGATTTGTGTCAATGGGAATTTAATAAGGAACAAGAAGAGTGCTCCTGTTTTAACAATTCATTTTTAACAAGGCAGCACACACAGAACTCCTTCCTCCAAGTTTATCCATGCCAAAATAATTCTATAGAGAGAATCAGGCTGAGAGATAATGATTGGCCCAAAGCTTTCTTCATACAACATACTTAACCAACAAGAGCTCATTTTCTGGGTTTGCACAATGCACTGAACCATCAACTAACCAAATGATCCGAGTTCATACCCCATGTGATGCCACTACATAAGTAAGTAAGTAAATAAATAAAACTAAATAAGGGGAAAGGTTTCCCCTTTCAGTCATGTTGAACTCTAGTGCTCATCTCCATTTCATAGCCAAAGAACCAGCATTGTCCAGAAACACTTCTGTGGTCATGTTGCCAGAATGACTATACACCGAGGCACATGGAATGCTTTTACACCTATCCATAGTGTTTACATTGAACAGTCCCGCTTAAGATGAACTTAGATTTGGACCATACTTTGCTTACTTTGAAGATAAATTTGAGGTAGCTTTTCATGTAATTACTGATCAGAACCAGATTCCTTTGCCTTAAAAAAAAGATTGCTGGTTCCATACATTCAATCGAAATGTGCCCTTAGTTCTTAATGAATTCCTCATTCGCTACTGCCATGTATTAAAGAAAATGGAATTGTGCATCATGGAAGTTCCATTTGTTTTGATCTGTTAAACTTGGCCCATTTTATGGTATTCTTTTTCGCTCCATTATCTTGTCCTAGCAGAAAATCTTGGGTTCCACCAAGGTAAAGTTCTCCATCATTATAAGTCAATCTGTTTTACACTTTTCTTCAGTCAGGAGTCCTTCTGAGGCTCTTGACAATTTACAGCAGTATTCCTGAAAACTGTCCAAGTGTCCCATGTGCCAAGAATGAGTGTGTGATAACTGCTTATGATTTTAGTTCAGTTTTTCAAAATGTTCATTGGAAGGGCAGATACTGAAGCTGAAGCTCAAGTACTTTGGCTACCTAACGCAAAGAGAGGACTCATTGGAAAAGACCCTGATGCTGGGAAAGATCAAAGACAAAAGGAGAAGGGGATGGCAGAGGATGAGATGGTAAGACAGCGTAGTCAGTGTGATGGGCACGGGCTTGGGTGGACTTCGTGAGGCAGTGCAGGACAGGGAGGTCTCGCATGCTGCAGTCCATAGGGTTGCAGTCCATAGGGTTGCAAAGAGTATGGACACGGCTGTGTGTCTGAACAACAACAACAAATGTTTCTGCGTCAGATTCAGAACTGAAGTCATTTAAAGTCTTGAGAAGGAAAATAAATGTACTAGTACAACCTTGATTTGTACTACACTTCTTTCAAGTTCCATCATTGTAAAAGATGTCACTGAGGAAGTCCAGCATTAGTATACAGTATAGTGTTATACTGACTTATTTCTGAAAATGCTGGTAGGGGAATTTTGGGAGTTGAAGTCCACACATCTTAAAGTTGCTGAGGTTGAAAAACACTGGACTTGTCTTACTTAATGAGAGAACAAGTGGAAACAGGTGCTTTGGTAGACTGGCTTTGGCCCAAAGGCCTCCAACGGCTGACTCCCTAAGGCACTGTTTCCTGTCTGGGCCCATTATCTGTTGGACTTCATCAGCTAGGAATATTTCAGTCACTTCTTTAAAATAAAAGCACAAGGAAGCAAATACCTTCTGCTGTTAAAATTCCCCAAAACTGTGCATTAATGGCTGCTGTTGATTAGCTGTTTGTTTGGGAATGGAGCTCAGCTGCTTTCAGTCCTTAAATGCCACCATAAAACTGATTACTTCCAGAGTAATATATTTCTCCTTTGGCTGGTGATAGTCCTGCTTTCCTAAGCATAGTTAAAAATAGACTACCCGGAGAAAAAGTTACGGTTTGAAGAATGAATGAAAACAAAGTGGCTGCTTTTCCAAAGGATAACATGTCATGTTGATCGTAGACTTGCTTGCTCACCATTATGACTTACCTATAGGGCACTTTTACTACAAGCACACTGACCCCAGCTGATTAAAAAAAAAAGCAAAATACCTCCCTATATCCTTGTTTTAATGATTTGCAAGCTTACAGCTACTTTTGCCATTTTCCAGTAGAGGGCAGTTAAGTTACATGACAAAATTGTCTTTTGCCTCAAATGATACATTTCCAATTGCTGGAAGCGTCTCTTCCTTCAGTTGCCTTAAGAAGATGAATGGAAAGTTCCGAAAGATTTCAAGAAATGGCAAGAGACAAACAAACATGGATTCTAAGATATCCCTTTTTTATCAGCATTAAAATAATCTTTTCCAAAAACTGCTTTCATGGAAAGCAAAAAAAGAAATCTGTTCTTCAGCAGCAGAACAGAATGTTTTCTGCGTGTTTCCTTGAAAAAGTTGAGATACGCATGTTGTACTTCTTCCATATAAGTAATATGTTATTTCTCTACTTTCTTTCTCCCCTGACTCCCATTCTGGTTGCCTGGAAGGAAAACACAGTAAAAAAACAAAGCCAAGCAAAACAGCATACCGCTTTTTATTTCTTCCTTGAGATTTTTCTTAAAACAGAAATGGGAAACATAATATCAGTCAAGAGATAGAGATAGCTAGTCTAGAATGATCAGCCTAGAGCTCATTTACAGTCTATCTTGTATTCAAGCTGGGCCATTTGTGGCACCCCAGGTTGTTATTTGCAACATACACAATCATTCATGAGAAGCTAGAGTGGTTCTGTATGCAAAATGATTGCAAAGGAATACTTTGGGACTCATGACAATAAGACCGCAGGATCTCTCTGTTGCTTCTGCTCCTAGAACAGTCTTATTAACTCCAATTTTTATTATTTCTTTATTTAAGAAACTTTTCTACGACTGCCCACCTTGTGTACTCTAACTCTGGGCAGCTCACAATGACAGCAAGAAAAGAAGCAAGAAAAAGCAATATCCCAAAATCAACACTTCCTAATACTAAATAATCAAACCACTGGGCTCTAGACTCACCTTATCCCAAGGAAGTGATCTTCTAGTACCTGAAATGCTGTCACAGGGAAGAGGGCATGAATTTATTTTCCATAAAGAAATGAAGACAGGACAAGAAGCAAAGAGAGAGATCCAATCTGGAAATAAGAAGGAGTTTCCTGATGGTGAGAACTATTAAGTAGTGAAACAGCTTGCCTTCTGGAATTGTGGGTGCTCCCTCACTAGAGGTTTTCAAGAAAAAAATGTCAAAACAACCATTTCTCCAGGATGGTATACGAACTCCTGCCTAGGCCATGGGGCTAGACTAGAAGACCTCTAAGGTCCCCTCCAGCCCTAATCCCCTTGGGGGAAGAGACAGCTATTTAATACTTTCCAGAAAACTAGAAGAGAGGGAGGAAGGCTTCATTAATGTCTCAATACAGCACCATCTTTTTTCAATGTATGATGTAGGGTAGATCCGTTAGGTGGCTCTGGAGCCATTCTTTGGACTTCTCCCAGCTCTTGGAAACTTAAGTACACAGAACAGTTTAAGATGGAAACCTAAGCAAAGAGAACAGCTGTTGTGCCAAGTAAGTAATATCCAAAAGGGTACTTTTGGCATGGCTTAGAGTGGACCTGAAGGAGTGATATGAAAAATAAGTTAGTGTCAGTAAATGAAGTTTCTATGCACCTGGAGGGAATTCCTCCCTTCTTTTCTAATAATTTGTGGCCTCTCAATCTTCTATCCCTTGCCAATCATATACATCAAAAATGAGAATCTCTTTTAATGCTCTCTTGAATAAGTATCTCTCAAACACTATTTTCTGACTGATGCTTTCTCATAACATTTACTGCTAGGAAGATGAACAAGGATGCCACTGTCATAGAATCTGGCATAGAATCTGTAGCCACTCCACACAATCTAATGCCTTCCAGGTATGTTCTAGTAATTTCTGACCAATATGGGCAGAGAATATGCAGGCTGAGAATTAAAGAACAGTGATAACACATCTGGAAAAATGAGATAAAGGAAGGCAGATTTAAAAGAACCTCAAGGGAGTGATGGATCCCCACCTGTTGAACAAAGACTTGCCACAATATCTATGAATGTTCTCATTAATCCAGGTCATGATAAGTATTCTATCCAGAAGCCTTTTTCAATCCATCTAAAATGAAAAAGAATGGTCAGGAAATACGGACATTTCTCAAAAGGGGGTGGGGGAAGATGAGAACCCATAACAAGGTTACACACAGCAGTTTAAACACACAACATATCAATGCCATTGACAGCAACATCCAATTCACACATGAAGATGTTAAAGCTAATTTATTGGCTTTTTTGGACTGTGCCATAAACAATAAAGATGACAGAAGCCTCTGTATTGAAGTTCACAGAAAGCCAACACGCACAGAGCAATATCTTGCTTTTGACTCCCATCATCCACTGGAATATAAACTAGGAGTGGTCAGGACCTTACAACATCATGTGGATTTTTCACCCTCACACAGAGAAGGCTCCATAAAAAAAATTTGCATATAAGGAAGACCCTTAGTAATTGTGGCTATCCAAACTGGGCATTTATCAAAACTACTATCGAAAAGAGACCCTCCCATTTCCTCTGCAAGACAAGACTCTACCAAATGCAGCAATGTGACAATTCCATATGTTGCTGGAGTATCAGAGAAACTCAGAGAGAATTTTCAATAAACACAACATTCAAGTACAATTTAGACCCATGACCACACTTAAACATAGATTGATTCATCCTAAGGACAAAGTTCCCAAGCACAAACAGACAGATATCATCTACTCCATTCAGTGCAATGATTCTTGTTCAGAATTTTATGTGGGGAGATGAAACAACCAATTTATAGATTGGTTATAATTTATAACTTTAAAAATAAAATAAATAAATTATAACCAATTTATAGATTTAAACAACATAAAACATCTGATTTATCTGCAGAAAATTTACACCTTAAACAGCACAATCATAATTTTGAGGACCGCAGATTCCAAATAACTGACAAAGAAACTAACTGGCTTTCAAGAGGAATCAAAGAATTAATATATTTTAAGACTTTAAATCCCTCAATAAACCATGATAGAGGAACAAGATTTCAACTACTCTCAATTTATGAAACAGCGTTAAATCATTTTCAAAAAAAAAAACCTATGCAGGAGGCTCTGTAATGCCGATGTGCTGAAAGGCAATCAAGCTTTATTGCCCAACATCTCTCTGTTTATTTTGCTATGTGAAAACGCTGTTGTCTCCTGCATCCTTTCCCCCAAGCCCCCTCCCTTCCGTTAGAAACTTAACACCCTGTTTAAACTGCTGTGTGTAACCTTGCTATGTGTTCTCAACTTCCCCCACCTCCTTTTTAGAAATGTACTTATTTCCTGACCATTCTTTTTCATTTTTAGATGAATTGAAAAAGCCTTCTGGATAGAAGGTGAAACGTCTCAATATTATCTTGTAATTAATGTCCAGTTGCCTTTTTAAGGAACTTTGCAAAACTTTTGCAATTCTTACTATAAGTTCTATCCAGTGAAAAAGAGGAGTTGGACTCATGTCGCTTTTTGTGCTTGCATAGTAAAAATGATTCTGGTGATGAAATGAGATTCTTCTACACAAATTTAAAGACCATAAAATGCTTCATCCTTTTTTTTTTCTAGTTAGCTTAGTTGAGGACATAGGATACTACTAGAAGAGCTTCAGATAGTTCAGAATTACCTAGACCACCTTTCCTAATATGGTAACCTACAGATGTCTAAAATTACATCTCCCAGCCTTCTTGGCTGTGTTGGTTGAGTATACTGGTATTTTAGTCCAGTGCATCTGAGAGGCTTGAGAAAGATTGCTGTATGTTGACCTACAGTGATTCTCTAGTGTATCATGCAAGGTCTTTTTTTAACTCTAGCTGAAGAAATCAGTTGAAGAATTGAATGTACAATCATTTGTTTTCCAAAGCCTTTGCTTGATTAGGGCCCCTTCCTTATCCAATAAACCCCACTCTTCAATAAAACCCTTCAAAAACAGTACTTTTTTTTTTTTGCTAAAAACCTTCTTTACAAGTTGAAGGAAATAGTGTTTTGTTTTTTTTTTTGTGGGGGGAAAGAGATAAGTTGACAGCTGCAGCTGGCTGCGGGGGAAGGAAAAGCCTGTTGCTGCAAAGATGAAATGTTAAGAAGAAGATGGATGTCTTGCTCCAGTCCTGCAGTTCCAAGGCTTTTTGGTGCTTCTTGCTCTCTACCCTCTCCCCCACCCCCAGCATTCCCACTCCCCCAATCCCTGGCCTGCTCTGCTCTCCTTCCCTCCAGCAAACCTGGCCACTGACTTTGGGCACCTGCCCTGTAAATCCTCATTCATAAGGGGAGGAAACGTCCCTGCCTGGCCCTACGATAAAGCCGTTGTGGCTCCTCCATCCTGGACGCCCTTGTTTGGCTTTGAAGTCTGTTTTTATGGAAGAGCAGGCAAAGGCGGGGGATGGCGAGGAGCCTTCTTCCCTCCTTTCTGCCCCATGTGGAGATGATTTGCTTGTCCGGGGTGAACTTGGCTCGAACCTGATTCATTCTGGCTGACACATGAGCAGTGCCGAGAAGCATCTATAGGAACATTGTAAAAGGAATGCAGACCCATTTGTTTGCAACCCCCTCCCCAAACTGGTATAGTGAAGGGCCAGGAGGGAATCAGGTCAAGCACAGAAGAAAAGATTTGTCGGCAAAAAAGTCCCAGGTGGTCTTTGCATTTTGAAAGATCAGGGAAAAGATGATGAGGAAGATCTTTTCTAATACCCTGGAGAGCTAGTAGCAATGAGAGTAAACGATAGTGGGCTAGATAGAAAAAGAGTCAAATCTAAGAGGAGTTTCATGCAAATTGACTACGCTTATAGTATCCTGTACAGCAAGAAGCAAATTTAAACTAAAACTTCTAACATTTTCATAGAGAAACTGCTCCAGATTTTTCTTGGAGTTTGATAAGAAAATGATCCAGTAGGAAAAAGATAAAGTATCTCTCTTTGCAAACTCTTGATCCAGACTGCAGCTTCCTCCAGCTGCTTTCAGTTCTCATATTAATCTCAGGAAAAATATCTATGTGATTGAGTATCATATATTTATTACCATGATATCCTGCCTTTCCTCCAAGGAGGAAACAAGCTCATATGCAGCTCTCCCTCTGACATTTTATCTTTACCAAAACTCATGGAAGTAGGCTACAATGAGAATAACAGTGAGAGAGAGAGTAGTCCAACAAACCTTGTGAGTTAGGTGGATTTGATCTTATATTATGAGAGTAGAAAATTCTAACCACTACACCACATCAGTTCTTAGAGGTATTTTGAGTCTAAGATTACATTAAAAATGCTCAAGCCCTTGCTTTTACATCTCTTCTTCCTCAAAAACCATTTAACTCTTAAGCCATATGTTGGTAAGATGGTGACTTAGCATATTGTGTGAATCCGTTCACTGAAATTTGCAAACCATAGTTTATGCCTTAGCACTAGATATGGAAGATTTTTAAATGAATCATAGTTGAAGCAAACCATAGTTCAGTATGATGAGTAAAGCCAGCCAATTCATGACTGAAACTGAAAATATATGATATTGTCAGACTAAAGGAGACAAACATTTCCACTCCTGATTTGCCTATGAAAGAAAGAAAGAAAGAAAAAGAAAGAAAAATATTTTTTAAAGTGTGCATTAGTCTAAATATATTCTAATATTTAAGGAGCATTCAATAGTTCCCCTACCTACAAATTTTATTCATGATTAGAATCCTGTAACTGAGAGGATCTTCCAACATCCTCATGTCTAATACCCTGCTGATGCTAGAGCATCTTGGAGAGTCAGCTATCAATCCTTTCCTTAAAAATCCCATGTAAAAAGACTACATCATCCTCCAAAGAGATTTCTGCCCTGCAAATAGATCATAAAGGACATTTCTCTATTGGTAATTTACAGCTTCTTCTGACTTACACTGTGATGATGTAAAGCCTGTCTTCAATACTGTTAGGCAGAAGAGTAGATGGATTACTCCACAGTTGCTTTATAAATCACTAGTTAGGTTTCTGCCATGCTCAGAGAGCATTTCCCAACATTTATGTAAAATCTTTGACTTAATATTTTAATTCATTCCTTCTTTGATGCTGCTTGCAAGGAAATTGGAGTATATTTGTTATAGGATTACTGTGAAAGATGCTGAGGTTAGGGCAAAAGACACTATTTTAGGTCACAAAATCAGCACATCCATTCTCATCACATCTTTAGATAGAACAGTTGTGGGGAACTAGCTCAGAATAACTATGAAATAAGTTCAGATGTCCCTGGAAAATACTGTAATAGTAATTTTGCAAACTATCTGCAAGACAAAAGAAAATAAAAATGAGTTGGACATGTGCAAGAGAGAACTGAACTAGAATTTTTAAAATGAAATAATCAGGAAATAAGGGGTATCTCTTTGGAGATCAGATGCAAAGCAATGAATCATCTGCTTTATCAAAGTGCTAAACTATGGAGTCAAGTTGTAAAATTTATTCAAATAAATCCAAATATTGGAAGTGGGCAGGGTGGGGGGAGTCTCCAGAGATCTCTTTTTACAAAGGAAGCACTACCCTTGGAACTTCTCACTGCCTGGGGAACTGGGGCACTCATAACAATATTCTTGGTTAAATAGATACAGTCGACTGCTGGGCTTCGATATTAGGGATCTACTCAGTATACATCAACATTATATGCACTTCAGATGTAGTTAGAAGGCATGAAAAATCATAATTATCTCCATGATTTAATGCAGCTGTGCCTAACATGATGTTTCTTCTCAGCAGCTGGGAGGGAGAGCACTGCTGCTACAAAGGCCAATTCTTGCCAAATGTTCTCTATAGAGGGGCTCACAATTTGTTTCTTGAAGCTCAGGTTTCTCATCTTCTGGGTTTGACCTGCCTGTTATTTGAAGGAGGTACATCAGGCATGTTCCAGGGTGGTGTAATAGTGAAGATGGTGGATTAGGAATGGGAAGCCTGGATTTAAGTCCACCCTTAATCATTAGACCAAGTTACTCCCTCTCAGCCCAACCTAACACACAGAGTGGATATGGAGGAAATTAGGGGGAGGGAGACCTGAGTTCCTGAATGAAAGACAGGATATAATGTAATCAAATTAATTAATAATCTGATTTGCATTGGGAAAGGCTCAGAAGTTAAGAGAGATTTCATCCTAAAACAGCCCACTAGGTTAAATCCCTGTTTTCCACTGCAAACTTCTACATGTTAATTGAAAACTCACTTAATTCAGTGGGGCATATTGTTTAATATAATTGAATATTGCAGAGTTTATCAAGTCTTATCATCTCTAGCCTCACATCTTCCCCACCTGAATAAAAAGCCTGTTTTCTTAGCATAGTGATCTATGTTCTTATACTTCATAACAGGCTTTCTCCAGTTGGTATATTCTTCAAGATTGGGAATCCTAGGAACAGAAATCCAATTTATCTGAAGTGGGATTTATAAAAGGATGCTGTTAAATATGTATATAAATAAGTAGGCACATAATTAAAAAGATTATTTCAAACAGTGGTGATCAAAGAATGAATTGCATACTTGATACTATTTATTCCACCTGTAGTAAACAGGCGTAATTTGATTTTCTTTTTGTCTCTTGATTTTCCATTGAAGACAGCAGGTTATTGGGTTAGCATTTTGTATCCCCATCCTGAGCAATTTTTTTTAATACATGCAGCATATGCAATACAAATTAAAAAGGGTGGTGCTTTGATTGTGTTGTTATACCTGCCATCTTGATGTTTTTTTATACCACCACTATTACCACCACCAAAGTGTGGATACTCATTGTACTCTTAGCAAGTTTGTAAACTTTTCTTTACCTTCATGGAAGATAATCTAAATATGCAGAATGAATCTATTCCCAATGGGGAAAAAGTAAGGAAATAGAGCAAATCCATCCTTATTTCCCCAAATAAAAAAAGACAACAAGGAAAAGGATCTATGACTGAGGGTTATAAACTTAAGCACAAGTTCCTTTCAGTGTAGGTAGCCTCTTAAACTGTTTTGGCTGGTCTGCTGAGGAGAAAACTAATTTCCCTTGGCTGACATGGATTCTGAAATATCCAGCATGGTAGCCAGGTTTGTATACTGTAATTACTATTTCTATTAGTCTGTCTACAATTTAGAACAATTTTGTTGCAACTGTTTAACTTTCCTATAAGTCCTATATAGATTAAGCAGTTTAAAAAGTATTAGCTGTTTTTTCCTACTATCTATGGATCTTGATGATGCAACACTGTGCTATATAACATCTTCCTTTTTATCTTATTTTATTTCATTTTCTTTTTTCTTTATCCTTTGCCTGTTATTTCTTGGAACTTGAATTGCTTTTGTTATTTACATCTCTAACCATAAATAAAATTCAATATAATACATACTGTGGAATAAAGCAAAAAAAAAAAAGAGGTGTGTGTGTGTGTGTACATGTTTCTCCCACTCCCCCTGCTTTCATAATATAAAAATATAGGCTTCTCCAGTGAAGATGAATGTGGGAGACATGATAGATTAAAAATTATTGTTGTTTCAGTGCTTCATTTACCCATGGAATTTGCTTCTGTGGGTCATAGTGATGTCCACCAACTTGAATGGCTTTGAAAGAAGTCTAAGGAATACATGGAGGAACAAGCTAGTCATAGAGGCTGCATTCAGACATAGTCAATTTTTGGGGTAGTGCTTTAGTGCACTTGCAGGTCTTTGGCAACACTTATTGTATATTTGCTGATCTGAGTGCTATTCTTATATTCTTTTCTTCAAACACAGCTTTTAAGCTATAATTTTTTGGCTGCTAGGAGTCAGACTGAACAACAACAATGATGGTATAGGCCATTCCTCAGGTTGCCCCCTCTGTGATTAGAAGAAATAGTGCCAACTTCATAAGGAATTTCTTCCTTCTGCCTCTTTCCTAATTGCTGAGGCTGCTTCTAGACCATCCCAAAAAGCTGATGTGAGAAAGACTCAGAGGCCGAAATTGGGAAGGGAGAATGCTAATAGAGCTGTAGGTCCTCTGAATGATCCCCTATATTCTGCTATGACTCTCACATTGAGAGAAAATTAAACCACATCTGAAACCGGTATACATTATTTCCATGTTTATAAGAGAAAGATACGAATAATTGTAGATAATAATACCAGTAATTATATGTAGTAATAATAATTATAGAAATTTTGCTTCTCTGGTCCATTCAGCTCTCCAAAGATAAGCTTAGAGTGTGATGAA
>JANHZU010003566.1:236849-247838 GCA_032468055.1 Acrochordus granulatus
TGAAAGGACATGTCAGGACAGGTACGTGTCATGGACATAGAACAGACAGACACTCTTTTGCTTCATCCTCTGAAGAGCATTCTACCAATGGCATCATAAGTTTGGATAGTCACTGTGGAAACTGATGGCTTTTTGCACCTGATGCCACTTTTCTTCCAGCCTGTACCTACTAGCCTGACAAGAACCATATCGGCTCCTCTTCTAACTCAGTGATGACTGTATACTCTGTACTATACAAGCCCTTCCTGTGGGTTAAATTTCCAAGTCCCAAAACGAAATAAGACTTCTACAGATCTTACAGACCACCTCCCTTATTCATGTTGCTTCATAATAAAGAAGAGTTCTTATTCATGAAAAGTTTTAGATTCAACTGCCAACCTTTCCAGTTCAGCAAATTAGGTAGGAAGCAAATGGAATGTGAGAACGGACTATACTAGAATGGCTAGACTACGAAAAATGATGTAATATGAAGATGCAAGTGGGGAAAAAACTTGGATATTCCTATCTTGGATATGCCTTCAATAGGCAAGTTGGAAAAATGATTTATGGCATGGATTTAACCCTGATGTGTTTATTTTGTTCCTTCTTTTATCTCCAGAGCATTACCGATTCTTGTTTGGGATAGACAAGAATGTGTCATTTAAAGTAGAAGATTTGCTTTGTAACTTGAGTTTTATATGTTCTTTTGACTACTGTGCACTTGAGGACTGGTAGCTGAACATTTATGTATTTTATTGAAAAGTGTGGTGTGGACTGATAGGCTTTAGAAGGAGAGGTTCATTCACACATGGATGAAACTTTAGTCATCCAAGGATGATCATGTATGTCTGAAGCATCCCATTTCTATGATCTGCTTAATGTTCTATCTAATAATTGCAAACAATCATTTTGTCACTCACAAGACTATTATGTTTTGGAAGCATCGTTAGCATCTCATAAAAAGTGCTAAAAGCAAAAGCCAGGGTGGGAAAAGGAGAGGAAACGGAAGATATGGCAATATCCGCAAGCTTAAAAACAGACTTTCTGAAGATTTGGAGATTGTATGGGTTTTTCAACTGGAGGAGAAGACATGGATAATAATACTAGAGTGAAACTTAATGGAGGTCCATGAAATGCCAGAATTTCCTAATTTATACCTTTTAAACATGAAATCTCCCCAAGAGGCTTGAAAATTTGATAAAACTTAATTAAGCTGCTGATGAGTTCATGAAGTTTGCATTCTCTTGCCACTTAATGTCCATTGTAGGGAAAAAAAGAACATCAGAGAAATATGCTTTTGAGAAATTTTCTGAAACTTCTAATTTCTTTATATTTCCTTATTTGCCAGCATTATATAAGCGGCTTTTTTGTTCTTTAAAATCTTCTTTTTTTAAGAGCGCCTTACAGCTTCATTTTACAGGTCAGTGCAACATGTAATGGGAAGTTTGAAGCATTTCTGAGTGGTGGTGCTAAATTTCTGAAATCAGTCAGTTTGCATGCTTTGTTAATCACAGCTTCTGCACATAAAAGTTGACAAATTCTAATTGTCTAACGAGCGATGGATCTCCCCTAAATTACAAAGAATTGTCATGGTATAATCTAAAGCTTTGAAAAACATCTTTCTCTGCCTCCCTCCTGCCCTCTCTGTCTCTCTCTTTTTCCCTCTGTCTTCTTCTCCCTCAACCAACTGAAATTTGTACAGCTGCACATAACAAATAGCTAACTGGGACCACTCTCATTTGGTTTTGTGTGAAGTCCCGAGATGCAATAGCTTTATCATAATTGTTATCCCTCTTCGATCTGAACATGGGAAATGAATGAGTGCACCACTGTGCCGCATGGAGATCAGCCAATATCCTCCCCAGCTTTCCTGCTGGGATGATGGCAACAATCTACTGTAGCACAACAATGTTTAACTAAAGTTATTCTCAGAAGGCTTGTAGAAATACACAAACGGCTGGCCTGGTGCCACATCTCTTCAGGCAGTAATCTTTCCATAAGAGCTAAAGGAAGGAAGGAAGGAAAGAAAAAAAGAAAGATGGAAGTGTGATTCTCTAAACTTGAGAAAGAAAAGTTGGGGGACAGACCCAGATTTTCTTGGAAAACTACTGGGGCTGACTTTTCCAGCAATATTCATTGCAGCGGATGAGTTGGCCCCATTGCTTCACCATCATCTCTCTCTTTGGAGGCTGCTGGAAAAAAACTTAGGGGCAACACAACACAATTGTTGGTCTCACCTGTGCTTTGTGATGGTGCTGCTGCATCCTGGCAAAGGTCAACTAAAGAATCTTTAGTTGACTTAAAGAATCTACAAAGATTCTTGATCAAGCACACCTAGGGTTCGCCCAGCTCACCCTTCTCTGTCACATAAAATTCAAGAAAATGATAAACTCTTTCAGTTTGGCATTTCATTCCGCCTTGGGCCCTAAATATGGAATCTGGGTTTGAATCATCAAAAATGGTGGATGCCCCCAAATCTGGGGCAACAAACTCTATCCCTTTAATAAACAGAGTTGAAAGGACTGTCTCTCTGGTGTCGCATAAGCACCACATTCAGTGAGGTAGATGGGGTATAATGGTGCTGTGCGGCTGCAAGTGTGCAAAGGGCCAGAGTTGTTAGAAAAGTTGGATGAAGGGATATACCTGCTTGTTTATTCTATATTTAGTTTTCAGTTGTTCTCTTTTGGTGTTTTAATTTCAGGGTGTTTCTACCCCACTGAAAATTTATATAAGGAATCTATACCATTCTGCAACAGACCAGTTTTAGCAAGTTCAGCTATTTTTAGCAACTTGCCCTTATAATCTGAACATATAGAGAATTGTATTTAGAAAATTACAGGACTAGGCTAGAGAAAATTACTTTAGATGAACATTTGCATTTTTTTAAAATAATCTTTGTTCCAATTTCTACTTTTCAGGATTTATACTGTCCCAAAATTTGAGCCAGCTTCCAACTCAGCTTCTATAGTATTCGAGAGGACCATTGTGGCTCATTGAAGTAGCTACTAAGATGTTTGGGAAGGACTCAGAATAGATTTAAACAATAAGAATGCATGGATGAATATGCTTCTGGGAGGTGCATTATCGTGAAGCTCTCTTGTAGTTGTTTGATGTGGGGAAGTGATGGATGAATTGCTTCACATCAAGGAAGTGCACAATGCTGATGATGCTGAAAAAGAAGTTGATATTCCTCACGCAAAAGAAGGAGGTGATGTTCATGATGCTCAAGAAAAGCCAGTGTTCAAAAGCAAGTGCTCATGATGCTCAAGGAGTTGAGATGGGAGGGTCAATGTTTTGTTGGTTCTTCAGCTTCCTAAGTTTCAGGGGCCGATTTGCTCCATGAAATCAGATTCTGTGCATGCACTGCTCATGTAGCAAAAGTTGATGTTAATGAGCAAAACAAAGCAGTGTTATTGCTCTTTTTAATTGATTAGAAGCAAAATGGTGCTTTATTTGGTGGATGTGCTTTGCAAGGGTGCATTGCCTGAATCCCTGTAGAAGCTAAGCATCTCTTCAGAGACCTGCATGGCTTTATTAAAGAATAAAGTTCTGCAAAATATTTGGAATTTAAAATGTTTGGAATGAAAAATCGGGGCCACAAATACAAGATTGGTTGTTCTGATCTTCCTGAAAGTGTCCCACTACTTAGGTTCAGAACATTGCTGATAATAGTTCTGCTCTGAGCTTTTCTTTTTTCTTTCTCAGTTGTTTCCAACCTGAAACTGGATGTTTTGAGCTTGGAACTGAATTGAAAATATTTTGTAGACCTTTGCTAACCTGAGCCAACAAAATGGTCCTGATGAATACCAAGTAATATATTCTGAGAAGAGGCCTCTTTGCATCTTTCCCTGAGTCATTGAAGTATGCTGGCTTCTTCAAAGGAAGAATCCTGTTATTGAGTGTGAAACATTTTAGATGGAAGTACTGGTCACAACTGTGGTCGAGGTGAGGACGACTTGTACTATCCATTTCATGTTCATATTAACAGATAGTGAAATTGGCGGAGTTAGGTACTTTAGATTCATGATCAGCCTCATCCGTGGATACTTTTTGGGCATTTCCTTCCCTCCTCCTATCACTTTTTAGTTTTAATAGCATCCCACGTGCATGTCTCAATGTGACAACTATAGATTAAACTAATGGCTCTTTTCGGAGGGATTTATAAAGATTCCTTCATGGCTGTCCTGCATAGTATACTCTGAAAGAACAGTCAAGAGGATCAACTGAAAAAGAGAGAGATCTGAAGGCTATAGATGAATTCTCTCCTCATCCCCCTGTCCCTGGGAATCTGAACCATTTGTATATGGTTCAGATTCAGATTTTGGGGCTATATAAAACAAACCTAATCTAAATGTCAGCTCTTTGTTTTGCAGTTATGAAATTTTCTCTTCTCCTGCAATGTGGATTACTTTGTTTCCCGGTTTGGAAAATGCAGAAGACAACCTAATCTTGCAAATATCCTAGAGTCATAGCAAAGCTAAGAAATAGATGTATTCAGTTTCAAAGCACTCAAGAGATTAATTTTGTATACTATTATCTACCAACACACATGACACGTATACAAGCACATCGCAGGAAAGATCCACCATGGGAGAGATGGAGGGCAACAATTTCTAGAAACCTTTATTCCAGTTCCCATTTTTTTCCTTTCCATTGGGGGAAAATTAGCAAGTTATGATCTTGTTTCTGATGGTTTTAATACAATATTGAAAACATAGAAGAGGAGGAGGAAGAGGAGGAGGCAAAGCCAGGCAGTAGTAAAAATAATAATATGGAGATAATTCTCACAAACATTCTTACCCAAGGTTACAGAAGCACAAATTGGACCTATGACTTAGTGAACAACAGGAAGTGCCATCACTTGAATCTAGGCTGCTTGATTTGTTCCAAAGCAATGCTTTGTTTTTTCTAAGCCAAAGTTCACTTTGTTCATCCAAGGAACACCCACCATCATCCCTTTCAATCAAAGGAACATGGTTTCAATCTAACCATGTTGCTGTTTTCAGGAAAAGCAGAAGGAGAGCTCGAACATGCAGTAGCCTGAGGTAGGTTATAGGGCTTGCAGAGCACTTGAGTGAAATGTAATGCGAGCGTATTTACAAAGCATGTTAAGGAATGAAGTTGTTGTTTGAAACATAAATATTCCTCCTTCTGTCGATAAATGATCCAACTAAAGGAATTTCTCCCCTAGAGAAAATCACCTGTGATCTCTTTTTTCCTACAGGGTAGCTGGAAGATGCTGTAATTCCACCAATTCTTCACCTCGGAGAACCGTCTTTGGGGATGGCATATTTAGACTTCAGACGGAGATGTCTGGGAGCCATGCCAGCAGCATTTGCTCTGACTGAATGCATCTCCCAGGAGGATTATCTACAGCAGTTTGTCCTTTTAGCAAGCTGGAATTCTCTTTTGTAGGAAGGAAAGGTTTTGTTGGCAAGGAAATTGCATGGTCTTGCATTTTTATTTTTGCCTTCCCTGACTGTCATGGCTAAGAGTGATCTGTGTCAAGCGTTGGTTGGAAGGTGAAGAAAAGGTACGCTCAGGTTTACAGAGACCTTCCAGATAGAAGCTGCAATATTTTCTTGGGGGAGCTGCCTTGTGAAAGTATTCAGGCACTGCAGCAGGTGATGGATCTGAGACATCTTATTTGTTTTTGGGCTTTTATCGATTCTTTTTGTTCAAGATTACAAGGCAGTACAGTATATAGGACGTCCTCTTCTTACTGTGCTGTACTTTAGGTCGCTTTTCCTTGGTACTGGTGCACAGATGGATCTCTTCTAATCTGTTCTCCAGATATGTTGGCTGACCTTGGTGAGAATCTTTATTCATTCTTAGGTTGCTTACCACATTTACATAGCTATTCCACCAATTTCTGGTCTGATTTAGTAATGACCAAAGTGCTGATTTACCATTACCTTATAGTATTACAAGTAAAGGTTTCCCCTGTTGGTCGTGGTCAACTCTAGGGAACAGTACTCATCTCCAATTCATAGCCGAGGGAGCCAGCAGTGTCTGAAGATGCTTCTGTGGTCATGTGGCCAGCATGGCTATATGCTGAGCTGCACAGAACACTGTTCCCTTTCCCACTGAATTTGGTGGTACCTATTTATTTACTTGCATATTTACATGTATTCAAACTGCTAGGTTGGCAGGAGTTGGGACAAGTAACAGACTCTGTTAGGCAGCACCTGGGTCTCAAACTTAAGCTGCCAACCTTCTGGCCAACAAGCCAGTGTCTTAACCCCTCGGCCACTGTACCTCTGTATCTTATAATATTAGAGGTTCTTATAAATAAGTATCAGCCCTCCCAGGTAAACCAGACAGGAAACGTGACTAGATGAACTAATTCTACTTTATTGTAAGGCTACATTAACAGAATCTTGCAAACCTGAAAGTACAAACTTCCTGCTGCCATTTTTATCGGCTTGATCCATTGATTGAGGGCTTCCTCAGTTTCCTTTTCTGACTGTTAAGACATTGGGAGCTCCTGCCTCTCTTGTTTGATTGTTTCCTAGGCAGCATCTAGGGAATGATTATCTTTGGTGGTGTTTAGATCAGCAGCGAAAGTACATTTATTTTGCTTCTTATACAATCTGTTCCATTTCCTTTCTTCGATGGTGTTTTGTTGAGCTTTAGAAGTGATACAAAAAAACCTTTGGGCATTAAATAATGAAATAAATAAAATTCTGGGCACCACCTCATTGACATTCTTAGGGCAACAATTTGGATTATCACAGTCTGAGCTATGAGAACTGGGAAGTTATTCTACTCTATTTGATTATGAAATGAGTTGTCCTGACCTATTAAGGCCCCTACCCAGGTATAAAATCTTTGAGTGAGTATACATTAAACCAAAGCAATTAAAAAAAGAATGGAAATGTCAGCAAATGCATCCCCTCCTTTATTCCACCCTGTGATTGCAATAAGATATTCTTGCAAATTTGTTAGAGAATTGCTCTATTAAGAGGTAACCTAAAAGACCAGGTGAGGGACAGATTGTCATGGAGAAAATCTATCTATGTGGACACTGTTGACAATGACGTGATGGCATATAATCAATCAAAAAAATAAGGAATAATTAAGGGCTATCATCAATTTATTGCTCTGTCAGGGGATGACCAAGAAATAAGATCATATTATATTGAGGAATTGGACAGCTTCCTGCAAATTGGTATTGACAGAAAGAAATCACATTTCCCTATTTTGGTATTCTTCAGCTGGGTTGAACTTCCCAATATGTCTGATGAATTCTGGAAATGGTGGTCAAATACATCTGAAAGATCTCAAGTTGTGGAAACATGTACTGGATGATTCTTAACTCCATGTTTGTGGTGGGGGAAAGAGATACTCACATTCATAACAACAGGAGCCCAAATATTGAGTTGCAGTTCCCTCTGAATCTGCCTAGCATTCATAGCCACATTCCTCCTTCAATAATCCTGAATTTTGCCCAGAGAGGTATCTATTTTCCAATTTCAAACTCTTCAACAATGCCATAGTCTTTTTTCAAAAAAAGTCATCTACTGAACCAAAGAGAAGCTTTCTTTAGATTTTATTTTCAAGACTCTTTCTCTGAAAGCAAAAACACAACAAATACCGTCACCTGTTCTTCCTTCTTTGCTGTTGCAGTTAAAACTCCATTTAGAGAATTCACTTTGTCTGCTGAACACACAATTCCTCAGTGCCCACCCAAATTAAACACGGTTAATTGGAGAGCGCTGACAGCTCACTGGCAGTTGAACAAATGCACTAAGTTGGATTTTCAGAGATCACTGGATGAGGGATAGCACAAACAGAATTTTCCTTTCACACCGTTCTTGGATCTGCTTTACCACAGAGGACAGGTCAAGAGGGAGCTAACTGGAAAGCTTTCCAAAAAAAGGCCCTGGGGTGGGAGAAGAAGACTTCTGCATTTCCAGCTTATAACAACAACACACTTTGTTTCCCATTTTAGACAAACTGTCAAATTTAGAGACACTCTGATAATGCAGAAGGAACAGCTCTCATCCAAATGTTTTGCAGCTGATTGCGTTACACTTCTTTACACACCGTGCCACCGATTTCAGCCTGGCTTGCCAAGATCTTCTACTTCACTCAAAGCCTCTATTCTCTGCTGCTGACCTCTTCTCCTGCGCTACCACTGCCACCTATCTCTGCTCTGAATCTACCAATTACATTCCTTTGAGTGTCAGTGGCACACCAGGTGCTGAAAGCGCTGTAACCTTTCCTCCTGTCGATGCTGTTAAACCATTACTTGAAACTGAAATCATTGTTTGACAAGTGCTACTTCAGCCGCTAATAACTGTTTCAGAAGTGTAAGTAGTTGCACCTGCTCTTAATGCTGCAGCCAAGGGTTCATGGAGCATCTTTCCAGGTCATTTAGAACCATCCATCTGATCTGTTGTGAGATCAGTCAATCTTTGCCTTGGACAGTTTTGCCTTGTCATCATTCTTGGCTGTGGGGGTCTCCTTTGCTGCCCTCCTTCTTCTCTCTCTGGCCTTGTCACTGGCAAAGGATTCATGGGGGGACCCAAAGCTTTCATTTTTAGGGAATTTTCCAATGTGACCCACATTTTGATATCCATCACAAGAAACTATCTTGGCTTTCAGCTGGTTGCTCAAAGTTCCCTTGAATAGGAATGAATAAGTTATGATTGGTGGCATGGTGGCTGAGTAGTTAAGATGCTGGCTTGTCAGCTGGAAGGTCAGTAGCCCAAGTTTGAGACTCAAGTGCCACTATGTAATGGGGTGAGCTCCCATTACTTGCCCCAGCTCTTGCAAACCTAGCAGTTCGAAAGCACGTAAACATGCAAGTAGATAAATAGGTGCCACCTATATGGTGGGACGGTAACAGCATTCTGTGTGCAAGACATGACCACAGAAGTGTCTTTGGCTATGAAACAGAGATGAGCACAATTGACAGGGGAAACATTTACCTTTTTTTAAAGTTACAAATCACTTTAGGATAGGAGAGCTTGACTATCCCTTGGGGGAGGAATTGTACGTTTATTTTATTTTGTTCTTTTCAAAATTGAAAATTTGCAGAAGAGATGTTTACACTGGAATGGATAAGGAGCCAATACATATTATACTTGCATTATAAATGGTGGGAGATTCTTCCAGAATTACCTTCAGTGGACTTTAGTGGTACAGGAGAAAAATAATGGAAACACAGTGTTTCAATAACCCAATGAAAGTTCTACCTCTTTTCTCCATGGGTTGTGAGAGGGTACGCATGGAGAAAAGTGGTAGTGCTTATATTGCTGCGGCTTTGAGGCTGATTTCTTCATTTTAATAAAAGTGTTGTATCTCATGGATACTTCTGATGTAGATACTTCACTACAATGGGGTGTGAAAGCAATGTTGAGTATAAACTGATAAGGAAGGGGTTTGGAGTTTTTTGGGGGGCAGGGAAGGTGGTGCATTGAGTCAATATTTGATGACTGCCTGGACAAATCCCGACAGTTTTCTGAACAAGTTTTTTTTTCAGAAATGGTTGCCATTGTCTTCTTCCTAGTGCTGAGAGACAGTGACTAGCCCAAGATCACCCAGCTGGATTCAGACCTAAGAGAGAACTGGAACTCACAGTCCCCTGGTTTCTAGCCTGATCATGAAATGGAAGTCTGTTAATGAGATATTTATTTATTTATAATGTATAATTATTTTATTTTTATTTATAAATAATTTATAATTATTTTCCATTAATGAAAAGGAATGATAATGAAGCCTGAAAATGAGAAAGAAAGTGTCCTCAAAGTACTGGATACTTCACCTCAAAGTTTATGGTTGCCTAAGATGTTTTGGATAAAATATTTTATTGTGGGGCCTGAGAAATATGCATGTTGGCTGTGGAAGTTCAGATGTCTTACACTTCCTAGGCAAGGGAGAAATAATAGCCAAGCTATGTCCTAAGGATTCTCTCTTTTCTACTTCTCCCCTAGTGTAAACTAGGCCAGATGTGGAGGGGTGGAGCAAACTCCACTGCCGAGAGCCTTCCCACTTGGAGGTCAACAGCTTTGCTTCCTGGTTAATGCAGCAGGAGGTTAGGGTAAATGTAGAAGCTGAATTCCTTGAGGTGCTCCTGGCTAGATATGCTGTAGATGGTTAATGCTGTGATCCCTCAAGACAACCAATGATGAAGAAGTCTATCTGTTGTGGGATGGGGCTAAGATATCTACATATTTACAGGACTACTTCTTTGAGTGGTTTCTGCCAGATTCTCAAATCCCCAGAGTCAGGCCATCTCCACTGCTGTCCCCATTCTCAAAAACAGAACTCCTCTTGATATCAGACACATTGGCCTTCCAGGTGTTTCACAAATTTGTTAAAATCTGGATTTTTCAAGACAACTTTGGAATTGGGAGGTTTTGTTTTTTCTCAGGTGACTGTAATATGTGCTTCCACTTGAAGTTGTAGATTCTCTTGTCACTATGTATATTTTTATATTATTGTAATGTTATTTTTGGTGTTGGGTTTGTATGCTCCCCAGAGTCAGGTATGTTTGATCTGGCATAGAAGCCTAGTAACAAAGAAATCAATGGTCCCTAAGCTGATCCTTTGGACCATTAGTGAAGAATAAAAGTGGATTTGGACAAACTGAATAATAATCCATTTTTACTCTTCTTTTAGTACCAATCTCTATAGTAGGAGTTGTACACCTTAGCTACCCCAGAAACTCTAGATGTGATCATATTGTCTCTCCAAAAGTGATACCAGGCTGTAGTGACCATCCTTCCATGCTTTATTAAATGGAATAAATATTTTCTCAGATACATATAGGATAAAGGTGTCCCTCTTTCTCCTGCTGTCATCACCTTCTCAAGTCAAGAGTCCTTTAAATGTTATGAATTACAATATGTTTGGCAGCTGACACTTGTCAAAAGCCTTAATAATCAATTGAAGTAGTAATATCACATCTGAAGGAGTGGAGGACAAGGGTAAAAACAAATCTCAGTTCAGATAAACATGAAAGATAGTCAAAATGTAATGTGAAAGTGCAGCTATGCACTT
>JANHZU010003566.1:263140-286683 GCA_032468055.1 Acrochordus granulatus
TCCTTTCTTCCTTCCTTCCTTCCTTCCGTCCTTCCTTCCTTCCTTCCTTCTTCCTTCCTTCCTTCCTGCCTTCCTGCCTTCCTTCCTTCCTTCCTTCCTGTAGATATAACGGTTTGCAAAAATTTCACAATCCTTAAACTTTAATTTCAACCATCAGGGTCTACACAATATTTTAAGGGGGATGTTAAATTAGTCTTCTTGGTGGCCAGGTTCTCAGTGATTTTAGGCTCAATTACTAAATTGAGTAATATCTATTGGCATTTTTATGTGGTAGGTGATGGACTCTCAGGGCAAATTGTTATTTGGGGAATGTTCCCTAGGAAACAGGTAGTGCTAGTTAATTTTAATGGACTAATTTTTCTTCCATTCAAGGGCCTGCTTTTCAGTCTAAGCTGTTTAGTTCCTGGTGAAAGACAACCATTGCTTTAAAGTTGCACTGCCATCATAAATTTTTGTCTCAAGTAACTTTGATTTATTTATTTTTTATGAATGGGACAATTGGTCATGATGAATGCTTATAGGTTCCCACTCAGGTGACAGTTGGCTCCTGCCTATTTTGAGGGTCAAGATCCTTTGACCATAAGAAATGCAGCATGTGAGTCCTCAGAGCTTATGCAGCCCATTAGAATTGGCACTGTAGTCTCTATAGAAGTCCAAAAGCTGTCACCAATTGATTGATGTTCTTTGAAAATTCAAATTCCAGCCAAGAATCTCTGTGAAGGAGATGGGCAGTTTATAAATTGGACAAATAAATAAAATAGACCTTGGAGTTATCCTAGTAACATCTTAAGATGTCGTATGTGCCCAGCAAGGTGCATTTTTAAACCAATATGGGTTGATGTGGCTGAAATATTTAATATCTGTAAAAATGTTTAATCTGTTGTTATTCCTAATACTATAAAAAGGTAAATGCCAGTCATGGTTGACTCTAGAGAGCAGTGCTCATCTCTGTTTCCTAGTTGAAGAGCCACCATTGTCCAAGGATGCCTCCATGGTTATACGGCTGGCATGACTATGCACCAAGATGCATGGAACACTGTTATGCTGAGGTGCATGGAACATTGTTACCTTCCCACCGAAGGTGGTACCTATTTATCTGTTGGCATTTTTACCGATTTATCTATTGGCATTTTAACCTATTTATCTATTGGCATTTTTACCTATTTATCTATTGGCATTTTTACATGCTTTTGGATTGCTAGGTTGGCAGGAGCCAGGCAGACAACAGAAGCTCACCCTGTTATGTGGCAGCTCTTGGGTCTCAAATTTGAGCTCCTGACCTTCCAGCTGACAAACCTAGTGTCTTAACTGTTCATGCCACCGCACACTTAATACTATAACTAAAGCTATTATTTCTGCAATATTTTTTCCTAATCCAGAAACAATGAAGATGATGATGATGAGCTTCATACACTGTTCTTTGGAGTATGCACACCCACTGGATTTAGTCTGAAAAAGTCTGGCAGCCCAGCTTTAAGTTCAAAGCAAGCCTTGTAACTGCTTGTCCCAAACATAATCACATTCCTTACAATGTTTAGAAGAAGAAATTTTATTATTATTAATAAATAATAAAATAAAAAACTCTAATAGAATTAGAGTTTAGAAATAAGAGCCATGCAAAGTCTCTAAATGTCCTTACATTTTTGCTTAGAACAATGAAAATTCTTCTCTTGCTAAAGACCCAGGTTCAGAGGCAAGCACATTTCAGTGGCTTAGATATGGAGAGCTGAATGGAAGGAAATGAGAATGTTGTCAAACAACACTTTCATTAGGCCGAAGGCTCTTTGCTCATTGAATCATCATAGATGAGGTCCTTCCTAGAAAAACACAACATTATGAGTTCTCAAAAGAAAGACCATTCTGGTGATGAGCTACAGTCAAGGTATGGAAGCCCAGCCAGATCCATCTCCCCTACCTAAGCATGTATTCCTTAGTAGTCAATCCTACTAAGGCTAGCAAGACATTCCAACCAAATAATTGTTCCCAACCTCTGAAGAGCACATATGTCTTCTCAACAGCTATTCTCAAGGGCAAATATAAACAATTCCTGATGAGCTAGGATTGTTCCCTTGTAAAGGAGCCATTGAATCTATAGCTTATGCCCTGTTATGTTGTATCTTCTATAAGACATAGAGTTTTGCTCTAAATTCTCTACTTGGGAAATTACCCAGACAATGCTGACTTATATTATATTCTGTTATTCTCACCAGTTTGATTCCATTTCAGTGAATGAGGCTAAATTCTGTTATAATGTCTATAAGTATAAATGAGATATGCCTTGATTGCCTCCGTGACCTAGGTATGCTTTTTATGTTTATATTTTATTTTATTTGGAAGTGAAACTGTTTAATTAATCTTATTATTTTGTCAACCTGTACAGTTCTGCAGTGCCCCTAATAAAGACCACAAATACATTTTTATTGATTTTGGCTTCAAATCAATTCCTTGTAGGCAACAAGATCTGATTAATGCTATTTATACCTTTAATATATTTACCGTGATGCTGGGAAAAATTGAGGGAAAAGGAGAAGGGGATGGCAGAAGATGAGATGATTGGATGGCATCGCCGGTGCAATGGAATGGGTTTGGATGGACTCTGGGAGACAGGGGAAGCCTGGCGTGCTCCAGTCCATGGGGTTGTGTAGAGTCAGACACAACTTAGTGACTGAACAACAACAATACCTTTAAAACCTCAGACAAGCTTGCCACAACTTCAGCAGCAGAATATTTTGGACTTTTGTCTGGTATCATTAACAGATGGCAGGCTGCCACACTGAGATGAGGGCATGGCCTTTGGCATCTGCTTTCAGATACTTCGAGCCTGAGGAACAAGGATGCCATTTGTTATAGCCCAGCAAAGGAAGGGCACCACAGGAATGTGCCACAGCAAGAGTTACAATACTCCATTTTATAGAGAGACTTTTCAGAGCACCAACAATGAAACTGGCAGTTGGGGTCACTGAAAGGGGAAAGAAATATTCCCTAAAATGAATGTTGGATCAGCTGCTTTCCATGTGTCCTTTAAGATGTTGTGGTGAGAATCACAACCCTGATTTTCCAAAAGAGTAGGAAGAACTTTCTATGAATTGATAGAGCATCCAGAAACAGGTGATCATGTGAGTTAGGAGATAATGGAGCTGGTATTATTTGACTTGTTGTTATTCAGGGCTAAATCATTCTTATTTTCGTGCACGCCTTAAGGTGAAGCCCATTGTTGTTACATTGGCAGTGTGTTTGAAACAACCAAACTTATTTTTTTCCTGGAGCAAATGAACTCTCATCGCTCTGACTCTTTGGTTTAACTCATTGTACGGAACTTAAATTTTGTGACGGTGGTGGATGAAAACGTATTAATAATCAGACTGGGAAGCAATAGCTTGATATTGCTAAGCAATTTACTGTATTAATTGGAAGGGTAGAATGGGGAAAGGGATTTCATGCATGTGTGTGCATGTGTATGTATGCATACGCATACATACACACAGCGGAACCAGCAAAGAGATATTCAGTCATTATTGTATTCCAGTTCATTTGCAGGGGGTGGCAGTCTTATCCATCTCTCTTTCTCTGTCTCCCTCTTTCACTCTCTCCCTCTCTCTATCTAGTCAATTGATTATTTTTCTTAGTTTTGGATGGGCTGCCCACCTGGAGAGAAGAAATTCCTTTATGTCAGTGATTAATTGCTCAGTCGCATAGCTTACTGACTTTGAATTTGTAATAAAGCCCCTATTCATTCTTTCAGTCACATTAGAAATCTGGAGGATTGTAAAGTTTTCTTTTCCTTTTCTTAAAAAGACAAAAACAAAAATCAGCCCAAATGAGAAAGACTATTTACCATGAAGATGACCTATGCTGATGATCACCTGCAGGACAAATGATCAAGGTAAAAGTTAGTATAAGGGTTTTTTTTTTTTTGGTTTTAGTTCAGTTTCAACATTCTCCACTGATGGTTTATAAGATCACTCTTTTGTGATCATGATGATATCCTGGGGTAATTCTCCATTTCTAATTTTGGGAAATATTGTGAGAATAAGCCATTAAACAATTATGACAGAGAATATGAAGGATCTTCGCTTTCTACATCCACCACCTTCTAAATTGCAGCTGTAATATTAGTCCAGTCTAACCACTTGCCACCTGGAATAGAAATTGTCCTTAGAGGGGCTGGTGGGTGGTACTTTGAAAGTGACCATCTCCCATACTCCAAACTTTTATAAATTGAGTGTGACCCATATCCCCTTGGCCTCATCTCAAGCAAGGCCAACTCTACCAGTGATGAAATGAAGCAGTTACTTCAGCTGGCAAACTAAGGCAGGTGAGAAATTGGAACCAAGCCAAGACCCACCTGCTGTCCTCCTAAACTGCCACCTGGAGCAGCTGTTTCATTGAGCTAAAGGGATCAGCTTCCTATTCTGACTGGTAGTTATGGTTTGTCAGTTGGCCACATTTTAACATTTTAGCAGCTAGAGGAAGATTAGTCAGTTGCTGGCCAGAAGGGGTGGTTCCTTCTGCCAGAGTAGGTGGGTGAAAAAAGGAAAAGGGGAAGTGTGATGCTTTCTGCCATGTGTCTATGGCAGTTCCTTTTCGCAAGTCTTACGTCACCGATAATCTCAGGTCATTACAGTTTGGTATCAACCTGATTATTTCAGTTTCTTCTTCCAGCCTTTTCTGTATCTTGACAAATTAACCAAACTAGAGGGACACACAAGCAAGGCTAAAACTAAGGATTGTTTCCAAAGACAGCTTCTTCAACATGGTTATCTTTCAGATGTAAGGATGTCAATTCCTGTATCCTCCATCTGATGTGAACATAGGTGAGCATTCTGGGCATTGAAATGCACACATTCAGAAGCCTTCCAGGTTAGATAAGGCTAATCTAGATTGTTAAGATCTTGTTAAGTTTTGGTTTCCAACAGTTATGGAACAACCTGAGTGATTTGGGCATCTCTGTCTCTTGTTCTCTTAGTTTTTATGTACATTATAATATTTTTGCAAAGTTAAAATAGATAAAAGGCCAATAAGTACATCATCTCAAATAGAGGATAAATAGTTTGATGTAAATAGATATCTTTCCTTAAGCATGGTTTTAATTTGGGGTGGGAAGTCACTTTCCTTTCAGGTAAAAAAAGTGTCCTTGATGTTCTACAGTATCTATCACTTCCATAATCATTTGTCATTCACTCAAAGTCACCAGAAGAAATCAAAGCAGGGGAACTCTTCTTGTTGTCAAGCTTTCTGATCCTCCTATCAATTACCTGTCAGAAGATGGGTTTATGTGCCTTGCTGTTAATGAGCCTCACTGTGGCAATTAACAAACAAGTCCCACAAAGGATTAGACCCTGAGCTCAGGTGACCAATTGTTCAATAAATATTGACACCGATGTCAGGGAAAGTATATTATATGCAATTGTGTGTGCCAGATTAAACACAATAGCAAGGGAGACTAAGCAATGGAGAGCTTTGTTTGATGTCTTCTTCAACCTGAAGCTTCTTCTTTTATTTTGTTTTTGAAAGGAAATCCTACTCTCCATTTATGTATAAAACTTCAGTGGCCCAGTGGCTTTTATGCTTTCCTTTTATGAGCAAAGACGGCTCCATTAACACATATACTCTTAACTACTTTGAGTCTTCAAATAGCTAATCAGTCCAATTGTTCACCCAGATGGAAATGGAATTAGGCAACTCCTGACAATATGTTTTTTCTTCCTTTTTGTTTTGTTTTTATAAGTGGTACTGTTTGCAAGCAGCTCCATTAACAGGTTTAATTCAATAGCCATTACCTACAAAGCTGAAGATTTGGCACCATTGTTTTTAAATCTGTTATCTGTTTTCACGCTGAATTCTAAAGGCAGTTTTGCTTTCATGACACTTATAACCAATAATCCTAAAATCCTTAAGATTTCTATTTAAAAGGCTTCTTAAAACTAGATTGATATTTGAAGAGAGAGAGATTCAAATGCATGCACACATACATGCTACTAAAAGAAAATAAGGATCTATAACAATGAAGGAAAAAGCAGAATAGTGGTATAGTATTGTAGAGAAGAGGAAAGATGGGAAGAAAGGAAGATTTGTACAAAGCACATCAGTTCTATGCAGCTTGATGAACCCATAATGGTTCTGACATCAAGCATATCAACTATATGTCACTATCACACATATATAAACGCATACATACATACATACTATAAACTAGTCTAGTCTAGCCTCTATACTATGTGTAGAGATCAGTATAGTCTCATTGGATGCTAGAGCACAGTTTCTTCTTATAACCTTTCGGCTAAGTATATCCTACTTCCTCTAGGTTTAGCCTCATTAGCACTTAATAACCTAATAATAGAGGTTATTATAGGTAACCTCTAGTAAAAAGGAATATTGAGGTTCGATGGCAGGAGGGTTGAGATGCCTGGCTTGATGGCTGGAAGATCATTTGAGACCCAGTGATGCCGTCCAACAGGGTGAGCTCCTGTTCCTTCCCAGCTCCTGCCAATCTAGCAGTTCAAAAGCATGCAAATTCAAGTAGATAAATAGGTACCACCTCAGTGGGAAGGTAACAGCAACTGTGCACCTCAGCGTATAGTCATGCTGGCCACATGACCATGGAACTATCTTCAGATAAACGCTGGCTCTTTGGCATGGAAACAGAGATGAGCACTGCACCCTAGAGTTGGTCACCCTTGGCAGGGAATCCTTTACCTTTTTAATAAAAAGGAAATGGGATGAGGGTGGGCTTCTTTACAGCTACTTTTTCCCCTTCCCAATTCCTCAGCATTAACCCAAACAATAATTTCTGTGTTTTCCAAAAGACTATAAAACCTCCATAATGTTAGCTTTTGTCCAATATTGTCGTAAAATTCACAAATGGCAAATAAATGAGACTCAAATTGAGCAAGTGTTTACCTATAAGTATCTTGGAATGCAGTTCCATGCTTCGCTATCCTGGAATGCTCTTTTTTTCTTTTATTTTTTACTGGGCAAGTGCTGCACAGTATACCTTTATAGCTATCGTAAGATTTTGCCACGAAAAGGGAGCCCATTATGTCTCTGCAGCTTGCAGGCTTTTCCAAGCTAAGGCAATCCCTCAGCTTTTTATGGCCTCCAAATTTGCTCTTCAGCAAAATATTCAGGATAAGTTTATTAGAGCCATGCTGGTGGTTCCAGAAAGTATCAGATTGTTATCTTATATGTACAAGAGAGACAAGTATAGTCTCCTTGGATGCTAGAGAATGGTTTCTTCTTATAATCTTTTGCCTAAGTATTCCATACTTCTTATAGGTTTAGCCTCATTAGGAATTAAATATAATTTTCAACCATCATGGCTTAGAAAGCTGTAGATAACATGCATCTACTGAGCTTCTCTGTGGGAAGACTGTGCACATTAGGTTTGGACAATGCTGGAACTTCCCTCAAACAACATTTGGGCTGTAGACCTCCAAACAAATTTAAGCAAGATATCACACTCCATTATTTATTAGATTCTTTTAAACGGGTTCACTCCAGTTTTCATTTATCATCGATCATGACTCTGAAACTTTGGAAGACTTTCTCTTTAGCCAGGATGAGTGCAATGATCTCAGCAGTCCTTTTTAGACACTTTTAGGGTGCACCCATGTCACTCCAGTTATGTGTTTTTGGTGATAGCTCAGTAGAAACTCTAAGCCATTTGCTATGATGCTGGTCCGAGTATATAAGGACTCTAGACAGACTTTTGTATATCCAATTTTAAAGAAAGTTCTGGGCAGGCAGTGTGATTTCTACCTACTGCTCCTTCTTTCAGACAAGGACTCAAAAATACCCTCTCAAGTGGCCCGGTTTTGTGTTCTCATCCATATCACATCATTAATTCTGAATACTCATTTATTCATACCTTTTTATTATTTATTATAATTAAGACACTGGGCTTGTCAACCAGAAAGTCAGCAGCCCAAGTTCAAGACCCAAGCAGCATCGCATGATGGGGTGAGCTCCCATTACTTGCCCCAGCTCCTGCCAACCTAGCAGTTCAAAAGCATGTAAAAATGCGAGTAGATAAATAGGTCCTGCCTAATTTAGTTGGGAAAGGTAACAGTGTTCTGTGTGCCTTGGCATATAGCCATGCCAGCCATATGACCATGGAAGTATCTTCAGACAACACTGGCTCCCTCAGTTGTGAATCAGAGATGAGCACCACCCCCTAGGTCACAACTGGTACAGGAAACCTTTACCTTTTTTACCTAGATAAAGTAGATAAATAGAGACTGTTTAACAGAGATGACATGGTGGGACAACATGGATGTGAAACTTAAGTCAAAGTGGTTGAATTGTGTGCCTGATGTCTTCCCTGGAAGAAGTTTTTCAGTTTCTTGGTGTTTTCCTGGAAGACGTTCAGAGACTATCATGAGAAACTCAGACAACCTGTTGACTTGGGTAATGGAGGTTTTATACCTCTCATGCCAAGATGATTGCACAGAATCATTTGAAAATTATAATCACAATTTGTCATTTTTGGTCTCACTGAGTGATCTTCTAATGTCATGGCTCACAGCTTGGCAGAATCATCCAACCTCAGATTCACCATGGCCAAATCAAAAGAAGTTGAAGGAAGGTAATTGGAACAGATATGGCTCTTTGAATGAATTCTCCATGAACAACCCCAGTGGTTCTGAGAAAGAAAAAAAAAATACTCAGCATCTAAATGAAGCTGGGAGCCTTGCCTTTGCAACCATGGGGGTCACACTTGTAACGTATGTGTTTTCTTTTAAACGTAGAGAGCTTGATTTAGGCCAGAGAAGTCTGGAGGAGAAAGAAAAAGAAAGGCTTCTTCCTGCTGAAAGAAACCAGCAAGAACTTTGTCAAAGAATGAACTCTTAATCTAACCCACACCTCATTTGTCACCCTGATGGGCTGAAGGAATGTGACATTTACAAACTGGGAATGTGAACACATCCATTTCAGCAGCCTGACATCCTGATATAATAACTATTTACCTTGAGAAAGAGAGAACTGAGATTTCCGATTCTTGTGCATCTTCTCACTTCAGCACTTATTTTCTCACTCTGTCAAACATCCCTAGATTAATGGAACAATTTGTTCGACAAATCATATTAGCAGAAAGCGCACAGGGTAAAGAGAGTGGAGGTGGGGGAAGCTGGGGTATTTTTTTGCTCATTCATAGCTGCGGTATCTCCGCAAATAAAAATGTAGTTATGCCTGACATTTACAGAGGTACAATGTGAAAGGGAAAAAGTGTAATGACTTTAGGCAGTTGAGAGATCACTTTACAAGAACAGTAGTGCTCAAAAGGGAATAAGATAAAGTTACACACAGCATCTAGATTGAGCTTCTTTCTCAAACATATTTGTCAAACAAAACAGCAGGGATCCATTTGTGTTTCAAACTGGAAGGAGGTAGTAGAAGAGTTTTCCATTAAAATGATGGGCTTTGTGCTTACCTGGGCTAGGGACTAGAAGATAGCAATCAGCTATATATTTCAGCAAGAGTGCATTTAAGAAAAAAAGTGCAAGGAACAATCTGGTAAACGCCTTACAAGAACAGGCTGGTAATAGGTAACCAGTTTGTCCAACTAAGTGGTCATGATAGGAGTAAATTTCAGGGCCGCAGTTGGCAATAGATTGTACTGTAGGTTGTCCTTCATTGCACATCATGATGTGCAAACGAAGAAGTGAGCTGCTCATAAAACCACTCCCAAATTCTCTGTTTGCTGAATTAGAATGTACAGAATCGTTCGTAAACCCAGCCCATTTATCATCTGAAGTTGGGAGTCAGAAAACTGGTTTATTTACTATGCTTGAGAAGAGTAACTTTCTGCAATGGACTCCTTAAAACAATGGCATTCGTAAGCCAAGAGCCTCATTCATGTCACATATATATGAAGGGGTTAGTTATAAATAACACCCATGCCTGCATCCATTCACACATAGAGAACTCTATTTAATAGTCAAAGGTGTTTTTGGACAGAATGACAAAATGGTTCATAATGGTCTAGATTGCTTATTGCTATTATTTTGAATCTATCAATGTCTCTGTCGATCCAGGAAAGGAACATTTTTTTAAAATCTATTAAGTCTTGCCTTTTGTTTTAGAGCAGCCATAATGCAAACTATATTTTAAAGCTCTTCATTCTGGCTATGCTACATGAAGAACTGCAGTTTGATGCCTCCCCCACATACAGAAAGCTGTGTGGTTGCTTCGTTCACGCAAGCCAGATTGTCTTCATCGTTTCCTTGTTTAATGGCTGTTCACAATGTTTCTTCCATTGTTTCAGTACATGGCCCAAGCAAAGTGGTCGAATTCTTCCTTCAGTGGTTTTAGTTAAGTATTCAGGTCTTCATTTAGTGATCCTGATGCATCAGAGGATCCTGTGTTAGACATAATACGAGAAAGTTGAACTAGACAGACCCAGCAACCTGCTGGTGCTACTAAGGTCAAGTGAGGTTCATAAAAAGGACAAGAATTATTTCTTTTTTGATCACATAAGCAGTCCTAGCCATACTTTCTGTAAATTCTAGTGAAGGCCTTTCCTAAACATGCATCCTCTTTCAGTGCTGTGCTTACACCCATGTATAATATACAAAAGAATTTTCATTAACTGGAGCCATTTGATCCGGAAAGCATAACCCTTTGAGTTATGCTTTCAGGATCACTAACTCCATAAGGCATAAATTGTTCCCCTGTCCTTCAGCTCCACTCATTTTTAAGGCAAAATAGCTGAGCAATTTGGATTGGTCTTTCACAAGTTCACCTTCTGTGTAAAATGGCAGTGAGGCCTACTTTGCCCTGACATACAGCTGAAAGATGAGCACTGCTGTTCCTAAGCTTTGGTCACTTTGTCATGCCTCTCAGCTATGAAATGTCCTCAGGAATAATGCAAGAGGAGAGGACGCTGGGAAAGTCCAGCCAACCTGAGATGCAGAGCTATATTTCCCTCTGACATCCAAGGTCATGGCATAAAGAAGCATGGGACAAGCATGTGTCAGTTTTCATTGTGGAAGCAACATACAGTAGCATCGTTCCAGACACCTAGCGATAAATTAGTGTCATGGCAAACTTGGAATGTCCTTTCAGAAGTACGGGACAAACGATGTACCATTACGTTGTGTGTTTTCATGGCAATCAGAACAAGTAAGACCCGGAGGGTAAAATATAACTCAAGGTGAAAAAAAAAAGAATGGGGGGAAGCATTTGACATTTTTGGATTAAATATACCAAAAGAGGGATGTTGGGCATCTGCAATACTGAAAGCGGCCATCAAAGTGATGAAATGTGCATTGGGATATTACAGGGCAAATCCACCCCTTATATTGGTGTCTGCCATCATAATCCAAAGTACTGTACAAATATGACAGAATTTGCACTGCCATGTCATGATATATCTTTGGTCATCTCCCTTTTTTCCACTTGGTGAATTAATCAGATTCTTACATAGGACAAACCTATTTTTAGAAAGGACTTGTTGGCACTCCTGTGTTAAATTGGCTTAGACATTTATCCTTTGTTCCTAATTTTAATACAATATATAATACATTTTTTTCCAGCACGGAAGAACTAAACTTGTCTCCCTTACTGGGTTCCTCTACCCTTATAGCACTAGGAACTGTCATACCCCAAAATAGAAATATAGCAATATACAGGTTTAATTAACTCCAAATACATAGATTTTAAAACTGTATATAAAAATTTATCTATGAGAGGAAACCAGGCACAAGGAAGTGCCATGCCCAAAGCATTCGCAGCAAGGCACTGTATCAGGGAGAATCCCTTGCAAAAAAAAATGTGTTTGTTAGAAAAAGATCTGTACAAATCAAATATGTACAAATGCATATATTAGGAGAAAAGCACACCTTTTGTGACTCTTTTTTAAAGCAATATGATATGGAAGCTGAATGGAAGGAATTAAAGATTTGTGAGCAAGAAGAGGAACAGATTGACTTTCTAACCTTAAAAAGGTAAAGGTTTCCCCTGTCAGTTGTGTCCAACTCTACAGGGCAGCACTCATCTCTATTTCATAGTCAAAGAGCAGGTATTGTCTGAAGACACTTCCGTGCTCACGTGGCCAGCATGACTATGTGCTAAGGCACACGGAATGCTGTTACCTTCCCACCAAATTAGGTGGTACCTATTTATTTTCATTTTTATGTGCTTTTAAACTGCTAGGTTGGCAGGAGCTCACCCTGTTACGTGACAGCACTTGGGTCTCAAACTCAGGCTTCTGACTTTCTGGCCAACAAGCCCAGTGTTTTAACCTCTCAGCCCCCATGCTCCCCAGATTTCCAACCTTGCCCAGCCTTTAATTTTCCTAAAAAGTAAAGTTTAAAGTACAGGCATGTGGACTTTTTTCTTTGAGAAATGCGGATCCTTTCAAGAAATGAAGTCCTACAATCAACAGAAATAGTATTTTTTAAAAAAGTTATTTAGCAGAGAAAAGAGATTCAAAAGACCTTTATTTCTCTCAGTACCTAAATTACTGATAAATACGTATTAATTAAATGCAACTTGGCTAGCTCGACGAATCATTTAAAACAAGGGAAGACATCATAGGGACAGCATGGATTGCCAGTTAAGGCTGAAGATATCCATGGGTAAGTAGATGTCAGACACCCACATATTCAGAAATCCAAATTATCTGCGAAACCTCAGGTTAATTTAAAGACAACGGAAAGCACATCACATGCTCAGCTCCTTAACACCCGCTCTGCACAAGCCTGTTTACTAAAGGCATACATATAGTCTCATAATCAAGCTCTCCTCTAGCCTCCTTCTCTGAGCCAGTAGCAGACTAAAATGTTTAAGATGATACCTTGTTCTGCATGTAGCATCTTAATCAGCATCATCCTCCCACATCTTTTACTGTGCTTCAATGCCATGGAGACCCTGACCTCCAGAAAATGAAAATGGTTTCATTTTCCTGTTCTGAATTTGCCTAAATTAGTCATCTTCTTAACCCCTTCAGAACTGGTGAATTCTTCTGTCTTGGCAAAGCTGGAAAAAAGCAGAGTCTAAGGAACTTAGCAATTTGAAAGCAACCAAACTGCAAATTGATAAATAAGTATCCCCTAAATTGGCTCCATGTGCCTCGGTGTATCAATCATGCCAGCCACAAGACCGTGGAAGCGTCTTCGGATGATGTGGCTCTTTGGCAATGAAACAGAGATGAGCATTACCCCCTAGAGTTGGACATGACTGAAAGGGGAAACCTTTACCTTGAAGGAAATGGAAGCCACCAAAGTGGCCTGATGGATAAGGTGGAATGCTATCGATAGCTTTAACCAATGGTGCTCCCTTCTGAAGATAGCAGCTCTACCTTTTGGCAGGGTGGAGCAACTCTCCCAGTTGTGGGAAGCAAGATTAGAGATGTCTAGCTGTTGCTTCTGGAAGCATCTTCTCCTGAGCTTCTACACAGTGTTTATAGTTAAATTATGGAAGGTGGTTTCATCAGAATAATTTAATTTAAATCGTTTTAAAATGGATGTCTATGAAGATTCTCAGTCATCCACATTATGGTTGTGCCAAAGATGCTTCTTTTCCAAAAGGCAATTGGACTTTCTTGATTTTCTTGAAGATGTTTCACTTCTCATCCAAGAAGCTTCTTCAGTTCTAAATATTTGGTGGGGAATAGGATTTGTACTCTTGGAGTCAACCACTGATGAACATACTGAGGGTCACTGAAATGAACACTGGGGTTAATCTGTGTGTTCAGAGTCACCTGAATCAGTGTGCAAACATGCAATGCAATATTTTTGAGGATTAGAGTAGCAATGATCACTCGCTTGGGTGGCTGTGGACTATTTCCAGAACTGCTTTAAGAACATCTGCTGGAACAAAACAGTGGACCACAGTTCTTCTATCCATGCTTGTATGCTTTTCAAATGTAGCTATATGGCCTGTGTAAAATAGAACATGGGACCAGTCGACCTCGGTCCCTCTTGGCCTGGTCTTTTTTCAGTGCTTTTCAATTGTTCTAATAAACTCAGGCTTTTTAATACTCTCTGTTTTTCCAGAATTTTGTTTTCTGCTCAGGTTGTCTTGGATCCTATCTCATGTCTCAGAAGGATCCTTTTCCATCACTGTTGTTGAAACAAGATTCAGGAAGCAATAAGGTTGGCATTTTGAAATGGAATAGAACAGGTTACTGCGTTTTTCATCTCTGCAGAGAGCAAAATACTCAGACCAGCCTTGACTGAGAAGTCAACATCTGAAGAAACTGGGTCTAATTCTGGACACCAGTTTAAAGGAAGGAAGAAGACAAGTTGATACATGTATTTGTTTGCCTGTTTATGGGTATTTCTATAGATCCAGCTTGAGAAAACCCCTGTCATATTAGATATTTTTTAAAAAAATAATACACAATTATGATTGCCAAAACAATCAAATTGATAACAGCTAATTTCCAGATAAAGGTAAAGGCTTCCCTTTCAGTCATGTCGGACTCTAAGGGGCAGTGCTCATCTCTGTTTCATAGCCAAAGGGCCAGTGTTGTCTGAAGACACTTCCATGGTCACGTGGCTGGCATGACTATTTGCTGAGGCACATGGAACACTGTTACTTTCCCACCAATTTAGGTGGTACCTATTTATCTACTTGCATTTTTTCATGCTTTTGAACTGCTAGGTTGGCAAGAGCAGAGGCAAATAACAGGAGCTCACTCCATTACATTGCGCCTGGGTCTCAAACTCAGGCTGCTAATCTTCTGGTCAACAAGCTTAGCTTCTTAACTGCTAGGCCACCACAACCCTCACTTCCCAGCTGATCACCCCATTTGATTGCCTTAAAGAAGGCATGAGGGAAGGTGTTATTACATTTCTAGGGGCAAGGTTTTCCAGTGTTTGGGGCTATAACATACTGCTACATGTCTACCTTGATGCCATGTGAGACCCCATGAAGGGTCTGTCCCTGTATGCATGCTATATGCATGACTAGCAGATTCCTTCTGAAGGAGATGAATCTTAAGATATCCCTAATTCAAGCCATATAGGACTTTATCAGTCAATACCAGCACTTTGAAAGAACTCATGGAGACCAATACTAGGTGTGATACAGCCACAGTGATTATTACTAGCTACCTGGCTGCTGCATTTGTACAAGCTGCAGCTTCCAAGTTCTTTTCAGAAGGTCACAAAACTTCCTTGTCCAGGTAGGACTATATCTGATGCATTAGACTCAATTAGTCCATGATCCATGGCTTCCATCTTCTGCTCCATTTCTACAATTAGATCAGTTGGACAGTGAAGGACTTGTAAATTGAATGTGATGCAAAAAAAAAAGAAAATAAAAAAGCTTGGGAAAGGGAAGATTCAGAGAAATCACAAGAGTTGAATATACAAGGAGCTGCCATGTGGAAGGCAGGAGAAATTTTTTCTCTACTGATGTAGATAGCAGAATTTGAATCAATGCTGGAAATTACAGGGAAGACTGGACAAGAATGGATACTACGCAAGCTTTTGTATACAAGCTTTTTTGATTCATTTTACTTTCATGAGATGCTATTTAGGTAGAGACATCAATTTGCATGATTTTTGCTGAATGTCAGAGGGCAAGGCCAGAAGCATCTATAATTTATAACCGAACACAGGAAAACTACAGAGGAAGGGGTGAGGATTAGTGACAGATAATTAGTGGCAACTTAGGAAGCTAAGGAAGGTCTGTCGCGGCCTCCATAAGTCCAACCTAGTGGCCTCCTTAAGTCCTGGCCTTGAACTCCTAGAATCCCAGGGCATTGTGATTAGGAATTCCATGAGGAAAAATCTAACTCATTTGATGGAGATCAAGTTGAATCAGGTACGTGTGAAATTATTTCAGTTCTATGTATTTAGATGGATTTTTGAACGGATAGAACAGGAGCGAGCGGACTGAACTCATCAAACAAATGCTGTTGCATTAGTGCTGTTTGTTTCACTCAGTGATCTGTATGTTCAGACTGACCTTGCTTAAAATCTGTAGTCTGCATAAAATGCAGAATTATCATTAAAAGCAAAAGCCTTCTTTTCTTTCTGCCTTGGCCATGCTTAATCCGAGGTTTATAGAGTTGAACTCTTGCCCACAGGGCAGGTCCATTTCAATCCTTCTTATCCCCCTGGGCAATATGCAATGAAACTTTTCAAGCTGGCTGTGAGTTCTTCCTTAGTCCTTCCAGGTAGAGAGAGGAGGAAATCAGGGTGGACAGATAGGTGTGGGAGGCAATGACGCTCATCAGCGGCAAGGACTTCCAACTTTCTCTTGGATGCGACCCGAGTTCAAACAGCAAAGCCCTGCAGCTGACTAGGTTCAGAAGGCCTTATCTTTTGATCCCAGCACTTCCGTCCAGCCTGCGAGCACGTGGAGGAGTTGGTGTGCCATTCCTTCCAAGCCACAAGCCCTTCCGATGGGAAGTGGCGCTTAGTGCCTCCTTTGACCCTCATCCACTAATGGCAAAGAGAACAATCTGGCAGCTGCAGGGACTTCCTCATATACATGTGTTCTCCTTCTATCTCTTCCGGAGAGGGCGGCAGGCGGGTTGACGTTGACCTCCGGTCTGCAGGAAGCAGGCTGTCGGCCGTGCAGTGATGGGTAGTAAGTGGAATGGCTGAGCTGGGGGGCGGGGGTGGGAGAAGTTTGGACCCCCCAAAAATAATATTTGTTTGGTGGCCACCACACTGACACGTGCTGGTCAAACACTGAGAAAACAAAAGAGGGATGTGTATGTGAAAAAAAAAATCAGGCAGCAGGAACTGAGATAGCACAGGGAGTTCTGGAGATCTATAGGGACTGGGCAGTTCCCCTCTGAGTTTCTCTATTGTTTAATGAAATGCACAGAGAGAAAGGGAGAGAGAGAAGCACGGCACACCAATAGCCACATCCTGTCACTCCTTATCGTGCCATCCGCTAGAAAAAACAAACAGCTCATTCATTCCCAAGCAAAGGGTGTTTTTGGTGTGACTGTCAGGCTCACGAAGTCCTTCAGAAGTGCTAATTTGAAGAACAGACTCTTTTTTGGGGGTGGGGGAGATGGATATATCTCTAACATTCCCATCCTAGATTTCAAAAGTTTTTAACAACTTGGTGAGAATGCATTGCTGTTAAGGCCAACGAGGGCCTCTCAGAAATGCTTTCCAAACAAAATTGGGTGGCTAGGATTTATTTTTTTTCCTTTGACATGACCTGTATTTTACACCTGGCTGAAGACAAAAGAAACCAGAGGCCAATGTGATTGGTACATAAACCACATTTCCTATCTTTTTTTGACAGCACATAACTGAAAAAAGATGGCGTGCTCATAATACATATATTAAACTATAGCCATTAGTAAGATTGGCAGTAGATGGGGTTTCTGTAAGCATGCCTCATTCTTGTTTGCCATATTATTTAGAAATGGGAATTTTAGAACACCTCAAGCTAAACTGAGATTCATATATTTTTTATTTTTTTATTTATCAAATTTCCACATTGCCCATCTGACTATTTGAGTAACTCCGGGTGGTTTACAGATAAAAATAATATAACCACATAAAAAGACACTGTTAAAACAGAGTTAAAAGCAGAGCTAAAAAAGAAGAGAGAGAGATAATATATGATCCCTTTGCTATTTGCTGGATTTTCCTGTTAGGATCATCATAAATCACATTTGTAGTTACATATGAACATATTAAATCATTCTATCCTTCTGGTTACTGTAAAAAGAATTGCTGGAAGATACACATTTATAATCATATAAATATTTTCTTAACAGACAAAGCTTATGCATTCAATTGCCTGCAATATAATATTTAAATACAGATGCATGTAGTTTGTAATGTGCTGATGTCATAATTTGAATTAATGCAAGGGAAGAACTTGATACATGGGTTCTATTACAATGGCTCAGGTTTCAACACATGGAATAATTTGGAAAAGTGACTTGTGCTGGAGGAGGTATGAAAGATAGTTCAGGGCTCTTTCGCTTTCCTTCCACGGGTTCCCTCTCACCAACACTTCTTGGAATGCCCAGCTGTTTATGCAACGCTATTGTTTGATTTTTTATCCTGATTTTATTTTGGTCACTTCAAGGTGTCCTACATACCTAATGCCCCCATCTCCTGTTTTCCCATGATGACAGTCCTGTGAGGACTGGGGTGAGAGAGAGCGATTGGCCCGAAATAATTCAACCAACTTTCATGCCTGTAAGAAGATTAGATCTTAACAAGCCTCTTTCTAGCCCCGCACCTTAGTCATTACACCAGACCGGTTCTCCTAATATACTGGAACTAGTTACTTGAGCATTCCAGGAAATAAACATAATTCAAATTCTCTATTACCAGGCAATGACCCAGACTAAATAAAACATATTAAATAAAACATGCAATCTAGTGCAACATACAGAGTGAAATAAAACATGCAAGATAAAATGGTACTTGCACACAGGCAAAAGTGCTTAAAAGATTTTGCTGGTGAAATCTCAGGCAAGGTTTAGAAACAAACAAAAATAAAATCAGGCTTAGTAAGGGTTCCGAGAATGTGAAAATAGCGGGGTGAAATAGCGGAATCTTGAAAGCCCGTCAGAGTTTCATATAAAAATTAAGGCAGAGTTATACCGAGCTCCTTTCTCGTGCTTCCCTCTTTCCCAGGACCAAGCGATCTTTTCTAAAAGTTTTCATTTTCATAAAAAAGTCACTCTTTTCCTCCCTTCCCAAGCCCAGGTCCACATTCTTTCACAGAAAGCAAAAGAAGAAGAGGAACAAACAAGGAAATTTAAAGATAAAATTCAAGGGAAGGCAGTGCTATACAGCTATATATGGCTGGATATATATATATTCCACTATATATTCCACTGGGTTGGAATGGACAAAAGCCATGTGTGGTCCCTTAGATTTATTTCCTAAAGTAGGATATTGCTAGGGGATAAAACTTGACATATCTTAACCCTTTAGAATCCAAATTTGGTTGATCATTCCAACATCCTATTGGCAGAGAGTTCTTCAGCCAGTATTAGCTCCTGTTCCATTTGTATGAACTTTTATTAATTGAGACAAAGGAATCTGACCTTCCAGAGGATCACTGGGTCAGGCCCATTACCCAGCTCCCCTCTTTCTTTTTTAAAGATGCAAACAACGTTAGAACGTGTGGGAAAATGAAGTTGTGGGCATTCTGATTTTCAAACCATTGTTTGTGCAACTTTCTCTGGTCTAGATACTTTGCTTTTGAGCAGTAAGATGGCCACACTGCATGAAGTGGGTGGAGTCAAGAAGCAAAGATAGCCAAGACCCAAACTTCCTTTGATTTAATTTTACTTTACAGATAATTGAATTAAACAGAGGCAATTAATGTGTTTACTCTTTGCATATTTCCAACTTAATTTTAATTGAAGCATAATTACATTAAATTAATTAAATACAGTTAATAGGGTTATTCTCCATGTATTTCTTCATTAATTGCTTTTGTGGGTGTAATGAAGAATTAAAATTCACCAGTAACATCTATGGTAATTCTGAGTCCTGCCCAAAATTTCAGAATATCCTGTTTAATCTTAGGGCTTCCAGATAAATTCCTTTCTCTTGTACGTTGAAAAGAAACAGACTCGATTAATGCCATATCAGTGAAATTATTTTCCATAGATGCTCTGATTTTTTAAAACAGTTATTTGTTCAGTGCTTCAATGGATGGCACTGCTCATCTGTTTGAGTTCAGAAGCTAAGTGGGTCTGGTCTGGTTAAAACTTAGAATAGATAGGAAATCTCAGGGCACGATATCTGACATGGTGTCCAAAGACTGTCTAGAAGGAGGCAACGGCAAACCACTTTTAAGCTGCCACTGAACAAACTCCACTGATGTGTCCATGAAATCACCAGAAGTTAAATTCCACTGAAAAGAATCTTATTCTCCCTTTGCAAGTGCAAAGGGCTTTTCAGTAACCATGAAGTGTTTTCCAAATTCTTTCTTCTTTCATTTGTTGATGAAAAGAAAGAACAAAGATAGGTTTCAATTTCAGATAGGTTTCAGCAATTTCAGATTGGTTCGAGATCCAACACAGTTTTTCCACAAAATTAAATTTTGCTTACCACTTTCATATTACTGTTGCTTCTCTGCAGAAGGTTTCTCTTTAACTTAGCCCCTCCCCAGCGACAAAGATAGCAAATTCTCCCCTCCCCAAATATTTTGACATTAACTAAGGAGCTTATAATTAAAAGATAGGGCTATTTGGCCAGGCTTTCATTCCTTGGAGAATGTGCAAATGTTATTCCATGTGAACTTTCAATACGTCCAACTTTGTTCTTTGTTCTTTTCTTTCAAGCTTTGCAACAAATTCAGGCCCATATGTTTATATTAGTTAATCTCATATTAAACATATTGACTGCACAAAATGTTGGCATACATTAATAAATATTTCCTTTTTTAAAAAAAAATGCTTTCTTCTTTCCCCCACTCCCTCTTTCTTCACTTTAGATTCTTCCTTTGACTACACAAGCAACAGCTGTCTTGTTTCCTGTGTGGTTCTGGATCTAATACCGCTACTGAAATCTAGGTCAAAACACTTGGAATGCATGAATATCAAACAGACTTTTCAAAACGGCAAATGAATACATCTTTAGTGACATTTTCCTACAGCATATGGTGGTGAGCTCAAGGGACCTGTACACTTTTTTTCTTCTTTTTGGGAGTTGACATTTTTGTAAAGTTTTCTTTCTTTTCTCTTTTCAACCAATAGGCCCCATCAGACACTAAGAAGAGGAAGGGAGCTTATGTGACCTATTTTCCCTGAATACGCAAGCTCTTGGTGAGATAGTGAGATCTCTTCCTTTTGTCAAATTCCAAAGTAGAATTAAGATGTCCAGGTTGAATGACCGTGATTCCGCTGCACATGTTAGCTGTCAAGGTTAATACTTTGTAAGTCAAACAGGCATAAGCCACATGGTGTGAGCTGAGAAATCCAGGGAATGCCATCATGGTGGCATCAGTTGAGCTGGGAAGCAATGAAGAAAGGTCTTTTGACATTTTCTACCAAGTGTGTGTGTGAGAGAGAGAGAGAGAGAGAGAAGAGACAGAGAGGAAGAAACTGAACATTCTCCAACCATTTTTCAAGAACATAACTCCCCCTAAGCAATGACACAAGATATTTTACTAAGAAAAACTCAGCAAGAGAAGTTCAAGATACTCCTTGCATTTTTATGGAAACTAGAGTTGTTGCAAATCCTCGGTAAGTTTACTATGCCATGAAGGGCAAGATGTTCTCATACACAAACCTATACATTTTTGCACACATACTCTGCCCTCTTTATCACTACACAAGCAATAGTGTTGTGATAAAGGAATGCCCCTTTTAATCAACTCAACTTCTCTACTCGAATAATTTTGAAAACTAATAGTGTTTTCAGACTGAGTAACTGATTAAAAGAAAAAAAAGTTAGGGGAATTTCTCTGACTGACACTCAGTTTAGAAAGTAAGGTTTATGCATTGTACAGCCTATTTTATTTGTTCTCAAATCAACATTAAAAAATTGTGATCTTAATTACCCATTCGCTGCTGACGTAGCAGAAAATGTTATTTATGGTCCCTTCTGGAATGGAAGGGGGTGGGCTGGAAAGACCAGAGTCATCGGCAGAAGCAAATGAGTCCAATAACACTTGGAATTTGATTATTCGTATAGTTGAAATGCTGCTCTAACAGACTAAAAAGCTTCTGTTTGCATTGGAGTACAAACAGCAACAGTTTAAATAAAAGCTTGGTCACTAGAAAGAGAGTCCAGGTATGGCGAAAAGAAAGGAAACATAAAGAAAAGTGAAATATATTTGGCAGAATAGCCATGACAATGTAGAAGACAACTGAGTTACTTTCTGACCTCAGACAAGCCTTAAGCAGCCATGGTACAGTGCAAACAGAAGTTTCCTGGGCACATTGCAGATGTTTGAACTTTGATTTCCAGGCTTCTCCAGCCAAGGATCCTGGGAAACTCATGTATCTGTGGGGCAGCAAATCAATCATGCTTAAAGCTTGCAGACTTCCAAAGAAAGTGCAAAGTTTCTATTTTAAGTTTTGAGCAGCTTTTGGTAAACAGCACGGTTACAGGAATGCTACTTTATTATTGAACAAAATCTGGAAAGATTGTCCTACTGCCCTTTTTTAAGATCAAGGAAGGAGTTTCTGAGACTCTTTCTCATGCTTTCAACTTTACCATGATCACTCTCCCTCCTCCTCAAGGCCAGAACTAAATTCCTGTACACCTATCCGTATACAGATGTGAACCATCCCTTCTGAACATGGTGACAATTTGGGCAATGATAGGTTTGCAGCTTCTCCCTGAAATGCCACATTGGCAAGACGTTAATCTTGAAGCTCACATTCCAAATAGATTCCTGCCATGATTTCCAGGCACTTGGAGATTTGGGGCAAGCTGTTCTGCTTCACTCTTGGTTTTCATTCTGCAGTTGGGAGCAACACTGGACTCACACTCAGCTAGTAGTGCTAATATTTATATAAAGAAGCCATGAGCATTGCAGACCCTTCCTACAAATTGTCAAGGAAGGACATTCTGTAGTAAGAAGAGAGTAGGATAGTTCTCCAGCCGTGAGCAAACAAGCATGAGTAAATACTCAAGCTCTTCTTGATTGCATTCAGGAAAATGCTGAAAATCATACCAAGGGCATTTTAACTAGCCAGGGACATTAGACACCTTTTTATTTTATTTTTCCCTTTCAGTAGTGATACAGTATTTCTTTCAGCTGTTTTTATTTTCTTTTACTTAATGTTTTATTTTATTTTCAATTAACACTGCATGTGAAAATTTCTTATGGAGGTTCTAATGCTTCTCTATGAATCTAGATGGTTAAAGCCACTTGGTTAGGATGGAATAGAAATAACAAATCCTGGCACTGTAAGATTTGCATTGTAAAAATCCAGATATCCATTAGATAGCTCCTGAAAGTTAAAGAATTCTGTAATTCTTTGCAGTCTTCCTGGGGGCATTTTTTTTCACCTGAGAGCTGATAGTCCTAGCAAAATGCAAAGAAGGCTGCGTAATTGGACTTTGGGTTATATGCAGATTGAGAAATGTTTGAAGTGTCCTTATTATTGCCATCAAAGTCCAAAAGCATATAGACCCCAAACTGCTAAAACAATGAGCCAGAGGAAGAATGTTAATAGTAAGCAATTAACTCAGTGTGGATTTTACAGGTAACATAAGCATATTTACAAAAATTTAATGCATTTACGTCTGAACGTGTTGGAAACTTGATTATTTATGAGAATATATATAGTGTGCAGATGTCCTTATAAAAAGTAACAGAAAAAATGAGCCGTGGTTTCCACAGGGCCCATCCTGCACTGATGAAGCCAATCTTATATGGGATTTTATTTGGGAAGTATCAATTACAGAAACTTATATTAATTCCTGAAAATCCTGTCCTCTATCTCTATCTAAAGCTAGACAAATGACCCTGATTGCTGCTAAACCTAGCTCATATGTTGCACATCTGTTAGGGGATGAGCAGAGTTAAGAACAAACAGTAACTTAAGATAAAAAGTAGTTCTGAGATGAGGTTGATGCTTGGTGATTACTCAAATATGACCAAATTGAAGGAAGAATTTATTATTGACTTTT
>JANHZU010003566.1:286783-305384 GCA_032468055.1 Acrochordus granulatus
ATTCCCTAGTTGTTTTCCATTCAAATACTAAGCAGATCTCACCTTGAATAGTTTTTTAGGGACCAGCCAAGGTTGTCATACCAAGGGAAGCTGGTATAACATGGAATTGGCCCTTGAGTTGGCTCAGTCTCACCTGCTGAATCCAACTAGTGATAAAATTGTTTTGATATAAAGAAAGGATTGCCCTATGTTTTTTTTTAAGGCTGGCCAATATAGTAAAGCTGTTGGAGCTTATAAAATCTGTTCTCATTTTGAAGGTCAGTTCTTGGATAGAAAATAAAATGATTTATGTCTCACTCAAGTCAGGGTATTTCTCCAGTGTTGAGAAAATATTGTCCTGAAATCCTGTTCAAATCTCAGACTGAAATAAAATGTCCATTGCTTTCTTTCATTATTTTTCCTGGCAAGAGGAATATTCATTTTTAACATCTACATGCTGCCACTGGGAGAAGTCATCAGGAGGCTGAAGATACCCAGTTTTACATCTTCACCCAGCTGGAGAAGGAAATTGGGAAGAAGTTTTGACCTGATGTCATACAAGAGTTTGTGAGGAGTAGATAGAGTAGAACAGACTCAGACTGAGTCCCAGCAAGATAAAGTTATTATTGGTATCAAGTGCCAAGGTCATTCCATCTGTAGCTATGGCAGGATTGCACTTCACTTAAGTGAATCACTCCACTTGCACTTAATTAGTACATGTGTATGTACTAATTGTTAACTATTAAACTAATTATGTGTGCAGGTTCCCAGTTAGTGAGTAAATTCTACATTCATAAACTTGATATCAGGCAGATTTGATTGGTAATTCAGGATCCCTTCCCAACTGTTGCATGGAACCCCTAAACACATATTATTTGGTGGGTTTTCTATCTACGATCCTACTAAATCCTCCAGAAGCAGACAGAGATCTTCTAAAATTTACCTCTCAACTTAAATAATTTGATAAGAAACAAGATATTATTTCAGACATTAGAGACTCAAAATCTTTGTTCACTTTAAATAATTTATTTTTAATAAAACTTTGAAATGAAATGTCAATGTTGGTCCCGATTCCATGCTTTTTTGAACTGTGGTCCCTGACATACTACTGAAAAGTCAGATTTAGTTCTAGCTACCCAAAAGTTTTATTTATCAGTTTTGTCAAGATATCCAGATAATCTAAAATGCTGTTCCAACCTATTATTATTCCTTTGATGAGAAGGTAGTGTTGAATGAGAACTGAGCTGAAGCTCAGGAGAAGTTCTCTGGCAAGTTTTCTTCCAGTTCTCATTTCATATGATGAAAGAGAATTTGTTTTCTTCCTTTCCTCCTCATATTTTTCTTGTATTTTTTCTCACTCTGTTCTATCTAAGGAATTAGATAAATGAAAAGAATTGAAAGACTGGGGGAAAGCCTCTCCCCAGTATTTTGGCTCTATCATAAAGGTGAAGAAGTTTGAAGAGTCATAAGGACTCAGCCCATTTTTTCCTCATTTGTTAATAAAATATCATGTGTGGGATTAACTACCCACTGATGACTAAAAGCCAAATAAAAGGATTGTGGCATATTTCAGGAAAATGAAAAACAACAATCTTTGGGGAATTTGATTAGGAGACATCTCCTAAGCAGTAACTAAGATGGTCCTATTATTTTTCCTGGTACGTTCAGTTGGGCAAGGGGTGTCTAGAAGAGATCAAAGAAATCAAGATGGAAACCACAACTATGTAATCACACATAAAAAGGACAGGGCTTCCCTTGTGTGGTTGTGGCCTCAGCCTCTCTGAACTGGGCCAAAAGTACGTCAGAGTTTCAAAGGGAAGCAAATTTAATATTTAGATCATTCCTTGGCCATTCTTCCCACCCAGTATTTAAGTTATGAACTCATGGGGGTCATATTTCAGCAGCTGAGAATCTTTAAAAAATGTCCTCTCTTGATGGACTGCCTTTAAACTCTCTTCCTAAAGTGGGAGTTATAAATAAATATTTTTTTAAAGCCTTCTCTTAATAGACTTGCCAATTTCTTGTGTCCGCCTTTTACTAGTGGAAAGCGCAGGGGTGTATAATTATCCCCTTGCCAGGAAGGCAAAGTTACTGACATGTTAAGCGAAATGCTACACTGTGTTAATAGTGCCTTTGGAAGAAATCACAGAACTTAATCATGTGTGGAGGCGGGGTTAAGAAGCAATGTAACAGACTATTAAGTTTAATATAGATATTTGATATAAGCATATGCAGAGAGCCATTAGCATAAATTCATGTTTTCCAGAGAGCAGAGCAGAGATGAACATACACCCTACAATGGATTTATAGCATCTTCAATGAAAAGAGTGGGCATGAGAAATTTGGACCTGGTCTAAGGAGACAGAAGAAAAGCTCTACAGTTTTCAAGCTCTGCACTCCTTTTCTGTAACAAACTACAAGTCAAGGAACATGTTGTTACCTCAACGGATGTTTATTTTTATAAACCCAAAAGATGCAAATTGGACAAGCTTTAATTTAAACGTTGGACAAGTCTCTATCCTGAGTTTAAAGGATGATATTTGCTGGCAGTAGCTCTTTATTTTTGTGGAGACCCGAGGCAAAGAGGTGAATCAAGTTTTCCATGTATAGTAGCAAAATTGCAAAAAAATCTTGCATGCCAAATTTTTAAAAAGGCAACTGGACTTTTATTTTTTGATGTTACAGAGAAACATTTCAACTCCAATCCAGGAGTCTTTTTCAGTCTCAAAGAAAAAGAAAGATGGTATGAAATATATGAACACATTTCTCAAAAGGGGGGCAGGAAACTGTGAAAACCCAATACCCTGGTTCTCATGTAACAAGTGAAAAAATAGGAGATTGTCAGTAAAGAGAGAGGTCTAAGGTTTCAATTTAATCACCTCTGCTCTAGCCTAAGGTCAGTTTTGCAAATGCGCCAAAGTAAACAGGGGGCAATTGAAATATTGTCACTCCCCTCTTCTTAATTGAAGGATTTAAATTCTTAATGTATATGATTTCTTTTATCCCTCTTGAAAGCCAGTTGATTTCTCTATCAAAAATCTGCAATCTGCAATCTTAGATGGAGTGTTCTTTCTGTCTAAGATGTAGATTTATAGCCAATTTCTCTGACAAATTGTGTTGATTGAATCTCTTATGTAATTTTTGCTTTGTTTCCCCAGTGTAAAATTCTGAACAAACTTCATTACATTGTATGGGATAAATGACTTCTGTCTGTTTGTGTTTGGGAGTCTTGTCTTGTTACATGAGAACCAGGGTGTTGGGTTTCACAATTTCCTGCCTTCCTTTTGAGAAATGTGTTCATATATTCCATATCATTTTTTTTCTTTTATATGAGACTGAAGAAGATTCCAGGATTGGATTTGAAATATATGAACATATTCTCAAAAGGAGGCAACATCAAAAAATAAAAATCCAGTTGCCTTTTTAGAAATTTGGTGTGCAAGATTTTTTTTGCAATTTTTCTATATGATCAGGATTAATGAGAATATAGATACACATTTACCATCTTTATTTTCCCAACTTTTTTCCATCAGTATCAGCGCAATGACTTGCAGAACCATTGACAGAGATGAATGAGTATGTAAGTGAATGAATGAATGAGTGATTGAGCACATGAAAAAATAATTATGCATAGGAGATTATTGCAGTTCCATTCTGCAATACTATGAAATACACTTAAATGATAAAAGAAGGAAATGCGAAAGGCAGAAGGTCTGACACAGGACCCAGCAAAGGTGTGCCCTATTGATAATTTTATCCTGAGAAAAGTGGCCTAGATAGGCACTGTTTTTCTTCCCCTGCCCCCTCCCCCCATCAAAAAAGTCACATTCTACAGATAGAGTTACAAAATTAGGACTTCATTATTTCTTCAGCCCTAATAGTTGGATAAAATGGCTGGAACTACCAGCACCACAACTCTGTGACATTTTTGACTAGTTCATTCTAAACTTTTTAATGGGGATGTTATTAAAAAAAAATCTTCCAAAGTTTGTTGGATTTTTATTTGATTTGTTGAATGAGGATTTGTTGTCAAATGAATTCAAAAGAAAAGAGAGAATCCTGGGGAAATTCTTCTGGATGGGGAAAGATTTGTTCTTCACTGATTTATTAAGCAGTAGCCAAGGAGTGCATGTGAGCATTGTAATTTTGGAGGATGCTTTTTCCAATGGCCATCAATTTCCATGGCTTCCAATGCTTCTATTCAATCCTAAAAAATTAGTGTCAGGAAGGAATTTTTCTCCCAGGGCTTTCACGGGAAGACCATGTTACAGAATATGATCATGTTATATTGAGACCATGTTACAGAATATGATCTTTCCACAGAATCATTTGGAGAAATTATTCTTAGTTTTTCTGCTCATAAATCTGGTAGAGAATTTCAAAAGGCATGTTATGTCCAACTCAATATCCAAGCTAATTTTGACTGATCTCAAAAAAATTCTAACCATATTAGAATTAGAGTCTTCGGATTTCAGCAGCATATAAATTTAATAAATAAATATTCAGACCTGGCTAGTCTTTGGATGGAAAATCCCAAGGCTCTGAACTAGGAGAAGATATCCCAGGGGAAGGCAATGACAAATAATTTTCACACTGATGCCAAGGGGAAAAAATTGCATGGATATATTCAAGTACTCATCATGTAGTACTTGTAGAATGTGGCTCAAAGGAGACATTGCTGTTAGTTAACTAAATTACACTAGAAAAATGTCAATAAAGACATTTGGAGTCAACCCAGGTCAGGGAAGAGTGATATACGGAGAAGATTTGGACAAATTTTCTCCAGTGTCTTGGGGTGATAGGTTGGGAAACTCTGAAAGATCAGGGCCTTTCTTTCCTCCCAGCTTTAAACAGATTCCCCACTTAACCATACTGCAGCTTCCAATCCATCACAGAAATTGCTTTTGCTTCCTCACCTTTAAATAGAGCCCACCCATATTTGTTATTAAAATTCCAATTCATCATTGGAATTGTTAGAGCTAAGGTGGCAGAGAATCAGTTCCTTTCACTGCCAGCGGAAATTATTCTATCATTACATTTTGATAAAATACCCCTTGGTACTCTTTGTATATGCAACCAAGGGGTTAAGTTAGATGAGTAACGTATGTTCCATGACCCCAGACTGCTTCATCAAATGTACTCATTACTGAGTGAGTGAGCCAGCGAATGAGTACCTAGAAGCTGCTGTTTAAGAGCTGATGGGATTGTATGCAGGCCCTGATGTGGCGGAGGTATTTAAATTTTGATTTTTGTAATGGGCTTTGACATGTTTCATTTCCTCAGAGGGAACACTCTAAACCTAGGAAAGTAAATGTTGCTGAAAAGTCATCAAGCAGAATATTAAAATGCTATCAAATGAGAATTTTGCTAATGCAACCCAGCTCAAGCTTCAGCTATTGGAGTGAAGAGGGGAGGGTCAGAGGTCAGGCTTCTTTTAGTGAAACATTATTTGTTCCTCTTCACTGACTGTTTCTCCAAATAAATTATTTAAGGTCTTATTTCTCACCTCGCCTCCCCTCCACCTCCTGGGCCTTTTAAAGTACAGCATTGCTGGGAAAAGAAGGCGATGATGATGGAAGAAGAGGAGAAATTGTCAACAGAGATATCCTGATAAATCAAAGCAGTTCACTAATACTCGAGGCTATTTAATTTATGTGTATGTATATGATATATACGTATAGAAAGAGAGAGAAGCAGAGTATTTTGGTACCAGGATTAACTATCTGGACCTATATTTTAAAAATTAACAAATCATATTTTTCAAAGTATTTTACGCTTGAAAAGAGAGGTATATATTAGATCTCTTCACTTACTAAGCTTCATTCAGCTTTATTAAGCTTCATTTATTAAGCTTCTGTTTTCTTCATTTATTAATTTTTTATCTCATGTTTCTGCTCACACAATACTCAAAGGAGCTTTCAACAATTCAAAATGACCAAAAGAAGATAAAAATAAAAGAAAAGCCATTCTTATCGGAAATAAAATAAACATCATTTGATTCTATTCCATTTCACAATTAAAAGCTTGATGGAAAAGTATTTTTTTGCTTTGATTTTGTTATTGCTTTGAATACGCGCATACGTGTGTGTGTTAGTCATTTATTTGAATACTTGGAGGGGTGGTGTGAAGTAGCACTCCCTAGGGATCACAGTCCCCACCACTATAGGAAAGCCCACAGAAGAAGGTCCTTTCCCATAGACCAGATGGTCCAGCATCTGGCAGTCAAGCATCTTCAAAAGAGCATCTCTTGCTGATCTAAGTATCTAAAGAAGCTTCACATAGAAGAATGCTAAACAAGAAAGCACAACTTGTTTTCCATAATCCCAGGTTCCTGGATGAGGATTAATGGCCTTATGACAGAGAGACTGATTCTGCTTGAATGTTAGGAAAACGATTAATACTTTGAAATTTCACTTCTCCAACATTGCTGAAGCAAGTTGGCCAACTGTTGGTATTTAATCTGGATTCCAGCATGGAACAAAGTATTGAACTCAGTGGTTTATATGCTTCCTTCCAGTCCTCTGATTCTGTGATTTTGCATTCTTTGAGGAAGTTCTTACATTTTTCTAAATTTCAAAATGGTAAATAAAGCCATTTATCGGATTGCAAGGATATTTCGTCTGCAGTGCCTAAACTCACTTTTCTATTTCAGCATTTGAGACTATTCTGGCAAAAACGTTGTGTTGTTTATAGTATAGCCAAATTTAGACACTCTCACTTGCCTGAATTTTTGTGCCATGAAGCCCAATTAAATCAGTAGAGTTGTGTTGGCTTTCTATTTGTGTTTTCATTTCATTTAAGCAGAGGGCTTGGACTTATGATATTTTTTTTACATATATCTATTTTAAAATCAACCTGCATTTTAGACTGGAACAGGTAAGTATCCATACATTTTTCTTCTCTGCTTTATTCTCATCTTTTAATTTCAGAATTCCTTAGCCTGTGATTTTCAACAGCAGGAGGAGAAGGGGAAGAGGAAGGAGAAGGAGAACTGGAGATTGAACCTTCTGCAACAAACTGTCCAAGGTGCTGAAACTTTCAGAACCCAGATCTGTCTGGCTGTTTCATTCCCAAGAACCAGACCTGTTAGTTGTTATTGTTTCTTTCAACTCGGCCAAGTGATGGACCTTTTTGAAATTGGTTCCTGATTCAGATCAGTTCACTCACTGAGTGCTTGAATAAACTAGCCCCATTTATTTAAAAATCCATTTAAATAGTGACAAAATAAAACTGCAGTTAATAAAGAGCATAGGCAGCGTATCCAATTTGGAGTTCCAATAGAGAATCAACCCAGCTTGATGGCAGTTTCTAGAAGTCCTTGATTGATCTTGCAGAACTAAGCAGGTTCTGATATGGTTAGCATTTGGAAGAGAAGCCAGCAGGAAATCTCAAGGTTGTAGCCAAGATTCGATATTCTAGTAGATCTCTTGAGCCTCAGTGATTCTGTATATAACTTGAGAAGCAAATTTCAGTGTCCCTTTGTCCCCCTGCTGCCACAGTAAATATTAAGCTAGGTAGACATCATCTCCACCACTGTCAAGGGAATTTATGATCAATTAAAGCAAGGGCAATGAATTGAGGAATGAGACTTCCAAATACTAGCCAGGTCCATTCCTGTTTCACTTTTTCAGAGGGAAGTGATTGAATGAATATCTGATGTTATTGCCCAAACAATACAAACTGAACAAAGACTTAATGTCCATGTATTATTGTATGTCATGGCTTCTACCCAATGTTTTTTGTGTCATGTCCAAACAAATATGTTAATGTTCTGGCATAATACAAACTCCTCTCCTCTCCTCCCGTCCCTTTTGATTTAAATGAATTAAAAACACAGAAGTGGAAATTCTCCAACTATCTTTCTTTTCTTAATCAGGTTGGTAAACAGTTTGTTTTACTTTGGCCCTAACATCTTAGAAATGCTGAAGCAACTGTAAAACATGGAATGATTGTGTTTGTGTATGTGGGTGAGTGCATCTCTCTCTCTCTCTGTGCATGTCTGTGTTAGATAAGGATGGAAAAGACATGTTTACTATGTGCTTTATAATACAATAATTTGTATTATCTAGATAAAAAAACTAGAATTTACTAGCCATACCATGATACTTCTACAAAGGTGTTTGTTGTAGATTATCTGTACCCTTTTAATGAATTATGTGATGAAACGAGGAACATTCTTACATTAAGTCATTACAGTCTAGAGTAAATTCTGAAATTCTGTGATCTTATACCATTTTCTTCATCAAGCACTTGAGTCAGCTGGCTTCTGACTCAACTAAGACATGTCTGAAATTGCTGGTTGGGGAATTCTGGGAATTGAAATCCACACATCTGAAAGTTGCCACGATTGAGAAACACAGTGCTAGAAGATCAACTGTCATAACATTAGGCCAATACACTATTCTTTCACAGGCTTGTTAAAAGTTACTTGGTCTTCTAGCTCTACTGTAGGAACTATATACACTTTTTAGGTGTACTAAAAGTGTGAATGAAGGTAAGCATTGATCAGATGTCCTTCACTGGGGTGAGAGCACTGGGTATTTTTAACTTGGCAACAGTGAAGACACTTGTCGCACAACTTCAAACTGCTTTTGAGAGTTTGGTAAATGGAAATTGTAATTTAAATCTGTTCAAAAGATGTAATAATAAGTCAGAAACTACAGGAGCATATATATGTTGTTATACACAAAACCTTTCCAGCTTTCTGGAACAATAACTTACAAGTTATGTGCATCCTGTCTAAGAATCTGGGAAGTGAATGAGCTTTCGAAAAATTTTGAGATTCAAGCCCATCTTGAACTATTTTGAAGCAAGTGAGACGTGACAAAAGCTCTTAGAATCTCAGAGTCCATGAAATATTTTTTGAGTTGCTTTGCACATTAGCATCTTTCTAGTTTATGGCATTTTCTTAAAAAGAGAAAGTCAACAAAAAGGATTACAAAAAAGAATGCCTCAAGAGATTATGCTCTGGAAAGATTTTTAAACATTCCATGGGAGTATTTGATGTACTGTTTCCTTTACAGTCGAAATCTCCTGACCTCACTTTATTTCATTTGCCACTTTGAAGCTGTAATTTTTGTAAGTAGTGTTGGCTACTTCTCTCCCCAACTGAAATCATACTGTACCCCCACAAGCGGTGTGCACATACACACAAAATTACAGCCTGCCATGTGCTGTTTTGACTGTCTCCCATTCTTTCTCAAAAATGATAAATGAGGGAAAGCTCTTGGGTGATTGTTTTAATTATTTTAGGTATAGAAGATATTAACATGCTTTTCCTCTCTTTATCAACAGTTTAAATGAAAATAAATATGCTTCACATCCAGCAGGCTACTGCCTCTCTTGTTCCCAGATGAACATGCATTTGGCATGTCAGTCCCAGCTATTTCAGGTAAACGTGGACAGAATTCTTTTTCAAAAATCCAGGATAATTAATCTTGAGTTAAATGGAAAAATCATTGGCCCATGTTTTCCTGAGCAGACAAATTTATATGTTCAGACCAGCAAGATACTTAAAGAATACTACAGTATCCAAGCTAAGAAGGGTTTTAACACTTACTCGATTTAATGTTCTTCATTCAGCCATTTTGGAAAACCAAAAAAATCCATATGCTGCTTGATTATATCCAGGTGATCCAGATGCCATAGAACCTGTTCCCTACATTTTCCTGTACTGCTGTTTTTATACAGATATTTTAATCCATTTTATTTCCCCTTACTGGTAAACCGCCAAGTAATTCTGATCCATTCTACACATTGTACAAATTTGACTTTGTGATCAAAGGGACTCTAGCTGTTTGGTTATTGCCAAATTCTGTTATGCTGCTAGTAAGACAAGATTTAAGATGACAGATCTCCATCCTTCAATATAGTGTAACTGTGGTTTACTTCTGAATAACATTAAATAAGTAGGTGTCTAGAAGAAAAAAAGAAACAAAGAAAGATGTCACTTTATTTTATCTCATTTTAATCCACTTCTCTCTTCAAATTTTAGCTCTGTGTCTCAGTTTTAGACAAATGACCTTCTGATCCTTAGTTTAGAGCCAGTTTGGGGAGTCTAGTAGGAAAGAAAAATAATGCATTAAATGCACATAAACCAGGAGACTGTGAATTCTACTTCTGTCTTAGGCATGAAAGCTGGCTTTGGGTGACTTTGGGCTCTCAGCTCATGACATTAGGCTCATATAACAAGCCGGTTGGTCAATTCCTGTCACAATCAATGGCTCAACACTTGGTTCAGCTAAAAAAAATTAAACTTACACTTGTGGGAAAAACACTAGGAAGGAAAGGAATTCTAAAAATGTAGCTTGTACTGATGATGATGATAACAACACCAACAATGATATTGTGTATTATTCCTTTAGCTTGTGTAATATATCTGATCCTCCTCTGCCACTTTTAAACAGTTTGTTGATCATATCTTCTGAAAACATAGAATTTCAAGGATTGTAGATCAGGAAATACGTTATACCTTCAGCATTCTGTTCAGAAGACTGTCTGGAAAATGTTTCCTTGGTATGCAACTATTTAAGAAAGGATGGGTAATTTTGGGCCAGTTGTCCATATCTGGCCTGCCAGGCATCTTCATTCAGTCTTCTGAAGCCCTTTGGCAGTCCATGTGATGCCAAAGACAGGAACCAGAAGCAAAGAGCAGGCGGGTTTTTCAACAGGACTTGCATGGAAAGTAATAAATTGGATGCAGACTATTAGGCAGGCACTGATTTCCTTCCCATATTTTTCATATTTTTATTTAATTGAATCTTTAATTAGTATAAATATGAATTTTGTTTGGGGGAAGTGTTCAGTACGTTTAGCAAGCAAGTGTTAGTCTAAGTCTGCATCCTGAGAGCAGTTTTTGCAGAGCTAGACAGCTTGGGCTGTCCTTCCTGTTCCCTTCGGAGTGCTAATAGAAGGGAGCAGGTCATCTAGCATTAGCAAGGAAGTAACTTAGCATTTGCACAGAGCTGAATCTTGCCAGGCCTTGCACATATTGGAGCCAGTAGTCAGAGCCTCCTTTCACGTTGATGAATGGCTTTTTTCAAGCGTTCTGCTCCCTAGTTATGAGAAGGGTGACCCGGTCAGTAGACAACTTTATGAAGCTATAAAAAATGTATGTCACTTTGGACTCTCTAATGCCATGGAGGAAAAGAGAGAGAGGGAGAAGGGTGAGGGGGGAGGAAAAGAATTAGGAGAAAAAATTGCATGCACCAAGGAAAATATGAAAAATCAAGGTGATAGGTCGGGATACTGGTCCTTTTCTGTTATTGCATAAAGCATACATATTCATTGGGGTGGATGGATCCCAAAGAAAAAGCAAGTTTGGAAAAACAATCAAACAGCAGAGGCTGGAAATGTAAGAGAATATGAAATCAAGAGAAATGTGGTGGAAAAAACGCAGCCGATTTTCCATTCCTTTTTTTTTTCCTTCTCCACTTCACACTTGCAGTGTTCTGGGCTTTAGTGGACTGACAGCATTGATTGCTATATTAAGAGGACATTTTCTTTTTATTTGCCAATACGGTTTAACATTCCAGTTGTTTTTATTTGTCATGAAGCTCCAGGATCCTAGCTACTGAACTTTCCTTCTAAAGCTATAAACCATTTTCAGATAAACATTGCCTCCCAAAGCAAAAGCACTTTATATCAAAGAAGGGGAGGGAAGAAGGAAGGAAGGAAGGAAGGAAGGAGAGAGAAGAAGAAGAAGCCCTCTGATGACTTTTTGGAAGCTGCTGATCCTAGTCTGCCATAGAGAGAATGTCTTCCAAAGTACAGTCTAATATTTGAGAATTTCAGACCTTTTCTTTCAAGATGAGCCAACTAACAAGTTAAAGTATTATAGGTCCCACTATAGTTTGTTTTTTAGCCAGCTCTACAAGTTACATCATCTTCACCAATCATTCCTCCATTGTGGGTAGTGTTAGGCCTTTCCTTCTCTCCCCAAATTTCTCCAAAAGAGTCTCAATTTGCTTTCAGATTTACAGAGAAAGAAAGATAGAAGTCCTAAAAAGAGAGGGAAGAAGGATATCATTTTGGAAGTGAAATGCTGATTTAGAAACAGTGATTTATGTTCAGTTGGGGCTGTATACTATTGTTCTTTTTGGGGGGGACCATGCAATGAGGTTATTTTGCAGAGGCAGGAGATATGACCTCCTCTAGTCCTTATTTCTGGGAAAATGCCATGTGCCTCTCAAACTACTTCCCAGCCTAATAATTTAGCAAACATATTCTGCAAAAATCTGCCTGGCAATTTCACAAATCTTATGTAGTGGTATGTGTGAAAGGCTTTGGGAGATGGGAGATGAGTTGCTAGGAAATGGCCAGAGAAGACAGGACAAAGCCTGAACTGTACAATGGACAGAGAAAGAAACTCAGAAAGGGCCTTCCTAACTACTGTAGGTAGTAAAGGAAGGCTGTAAAGGATTGTACTACCAGACTTGCAAGGTTGTGTTAACGTAATCTTGCACAAAAGTAGTATTAGCTCATCTACTTTTGTTTCCTATCTAATTTCCTTGGGAGGGCTGACACCTTCCCTCATTTACCTCCCAAGAGGTAGTTCCTGTTTTTCTACTTTATTTTCAGTGAGCTTTGAATTTCTTCAAAGTTTAGTGATGAACATCTCGATTGTTGGAAATAGCTGGGGATGTTAAGGTTGGAGTTGTTCACTGTAATTTCTTCGAAAGATTTCCCATCCAACCTTCCTAATTTGAAACAGTTTCATAAGAGAAGCTCCCTCCTGATATCCTGACGGGTGGAACTTCAAGGAGGCTGCAGATCACTGAAAAGAAAGTTGCCAGATGTAGAGAAATTTTCAGACGCTATTCTATAGTTATTGCGTATTATCTGCTTTCTTGTTATTATTAAGCAAACCCCATACGCTTCATTTCTGTTTCTATCTGTATTGTGTCTGTGTGAGTATATGAGAGACACAGGGAGATGCTTATTCTGTCAGTTAAAAAAGTCAAGATTAACAAGTGGTTGGAATCATGCATTAGGGAAAAAAAAAGTTTACCGAAATATTTAGAAACTGATTGATACTTTTGTAGTTAGGTTGTCTCTTCTGTGTTGTACACAAAGCAAACCTCTTCCTGCTAATTCTCCGGATACACAAATAGCAGACAAAATCTTTGTACATGTTGGCTCTTGTGATTAGAGACATGACTGCTGTTTTGGAATTTGATACTTCTATCTGATTTACAAAGCAACTTGCCTTTATCCTGATAATTTTGTATCATTCCTTAAAAAAATACATTTGCTTTTCTGTGACAGAAGGTAAATACCCAACTGCAACCTCAATTTCTCCGGGACACTAGGAGAGAAAAGTTGGGAGAGTGAAAAACGAAGAAAGACTTGATCACTGAAAATCAAGCCTTGGACAGTTTAAAGCTTCACAGTATTTCGGGATTACGCTGAACCTGAAATGGGAATCATGTGTCTGTGGTACATGCCTTTGATATGATTTCCACAGCTCTCTGCTTGCAACTGATTTGGACTTTGGAAAGACCCTTATTGCTGTTATTTTGCAAACTAATGTTTGGAAAAAAGTGAAAGTAAGGAAGTAGCTTTGTAGTGAAATATAAATCAGCCCCCAACTTTGGCTATAATCCACCCACCCTTGCATAAAGCCCACCCACTTTGCCAACAGAGCTACATCACAGTCCCTCTTCTTTATATTAATTTGAACCCGATCCTAGCAGTCCTAACTGAAAAACCATTTGGATCAGTCATTCACTTTTGGGCCAGCTTTACCCAAAGTTTTCCTGCCATGGGATAAAATAAAGAGAACTCCAACTTCATTCTTGAAGTAAAGAGCTTTAAGTCAGATAGGTAGGTAGCTGGAGAGCCAGAAAAACAGAGAGTCAGATAGGGGACAAGAATTAAAGTTCAGAGAATTACTGTGGATAACAGACAGCAATTCATCACAGTGCTGATGGGTTACTAAAGATAGCAGTGCTGATGGGTTACTAAAGACAACCTAACTGGATAACTAATGGGTTACTAAAGACAACTAAAGCAACCACAGTGCTGATGGGCTACTAAAGACTTAAGATACAGATATCTTAAGTCATTTCAAGAATCATAGGATCTGCACCCTCAGGCTATCCCGATTTTTTTTTAAAAGCATGTGTGTTAAAAGTTGGAAAGCTAAGAATTAAAGATGTAATCCATTCAAGGTGGCTCTGACTTTTAGTATGCAGACCAACCTGAGAGAGGGAGTCACTATAGAACAGCAAAGAAGCTTTGAAAGCAGGCTTTCATGTGTTATTTCATAAAGAATGGCCAAGAATAAGAAAGGAAAAAGGCTGCCAGGTAGGCTTGGCAATATGCCTTTGGCTGAATACTCTGGAGTTTAAAGATACTAACATGTAGGTTTAAAAAACAAACAAACAAACCACAAAGACAGTCCTCTCTAATCCATAATTTAGCATTCATTGGGTCTTTTCCAGTTCCTTCAGTCTTTGATATGTATATTGCCACACATTCTTTTGCTTTCTTCCTTCACCCCTTATAAATGTAGCAGGTTGAGCATATGATGTTAAAATGTTAATTTTTCACAAAGTGAGTGGCCGAGATAATTAAGGTTGGAGGCTTCACCTTTATATAAATTGACTGCATTGAAGATTGCGAAGGTCCAAGTTTTTGTTCTTGGAGAAGAAAGAAGGGGCAGCAAAGTCTGGTTTCTTCTCTCCCTGCGTGATAGTTCAAGATCCCTGTTTTCACTGGAGCCTTAGGCAGTTTCTTTCCAAATAGGTAATCTGTTAAGGCCACAGCTCTACACACAGGTGATTTTGGAAGTTTAACCCATTTAATGTATTACAGCACTTTTCCCATTAAAGATGCTGTCTGGCTAGCTGTAATCCTGTCAATTCCACCTAGAAATAACTCTGAATGTGGCTTATTTCCAACAGGACCCCAGAACACACAGCTCCTTTTAGATCACCTGTACATCTTTACATTGCCTGTTATCTCCTCCTCAAAAAGAGTTTGCACCTAACCAGCGAATGACTTCTCTGATGCTAACCACAAAATACTTATTGTTCCTCCAGCTAATTAGAGAGTGCAAAGAACATTAATGAATCAGGGCCCTCCCCACTCTACACTGTAAGTTCAAATAATGTATATTTTCTAGTGATTTTCAAGTAAACAAACTAAAGAGTGGAAGCTGTAAAGCCACCAAGGACCATTCTTCAGGAAGGGTTCAGCATTCTGATGTGATTTAAGACCATTAGTCCTTTATGGGTTCTCTGTCTTGAATCTGGGAAATTTAACATGGGATAAATGGCTTGTCCATAGGCTTTGAGTCTTCAGGGGCTGAAATGAAAATATCATTTCCAACGGATTTCAAATATATCTCAACTGAATCAGGAGTACATTGGCTCAGTTGCCAAATCCTAGGACCATGTGAGAGAAGCTGCATGAATTCCAGCAGATCAGATACGATAGGTCTACTGAACGTAGACAGTCAGTGGTTTAAACTGATTCCAAACGGTCCGAAGTCCTTCTAATGAATTGATTGTAAAAAGGTAACCAGAAAACCATGACTTTTAGGAGTAGGGTTTTGGCGGTCTTCACAAGAAACAGATTAGTTTGATTGAACCAACCTTAACTACGCAAGATCCATTTTGCCTGTGTCTGAGATTCTGTGCGTATGTTAGATGAAAGGTAGAATTATTTAGAGATGGCTCTGGAAAAATTTTGTTACTTGTTACAAATTCTGATATGAATTGTCAGCTGAAGTGAACTTGCTACGCGGTTTGAAAGATATGCTCTCAAGCAATATGCCCAAGAATTTTGAAAAGTCAGATTTTCTGACATGGTAGAAACACAGAAGAAATTCTCCATAATGCTCTCTCTTTCATTAAAAAACCTGAACCATAATTCTAAGACTGAAATTATAATTGGTGCATTGCTTCCACTACATTTACCATCCTTCTGAGCATTGCAGTGCGGTTCTTGGCAATTTTAAAAGAGTTTAATGATTTTTCAGAGGCGTAGTTAAGCGCTGCTCCAATGCCAAATATTCTCCCTGCATTTTTGATGCCAGCCATTTGATTAAAGTTATTTTCAAAGAGGAAGAACATTTCGGTGACATTCTCTGGACTCTCAGTTAGTTGTGGTGGCTTTTTTTTTGGTTCAATCATTCAGACACTTCTGATTTTTCGTGATCTAATAGACATTGTTTTGCAAGAAATGTTTGCCAATAACTTTTTGTGTGTGTGTGTGTCTGACTGGTGAACTCAAGGTTGCAGTACTGCAAGCCTTGTTCTGCAGACACTGAGACATTGTTTGCGTGCCCAAAGAAGGGGTGGAGTTGGCAGTGCCACAATGCCACTTGAATCATCCTGTAGATGGTGCTGCTTCTCTGAGCTCTTATGAACTCCCGCTTGTATTATCAATAGATTCAAGAGATCACTATATTCTAAATGTCAATTGATTCTATACAGCCTTCCTACTCCTAAAGCTAACATACTTGTATAATTATCTAAATTACAAGGTTCTGTGAATTTAATTCCTGGTAGAGGAATTACATAGAATAACATCTGACTACATACATCTGATGAATTCATAGGGGGCAAAACTGTTCACACTCCTCTATCATCCATGATGGGATCCACCCATCTTGTCTTGGACAGGTCTCTTTTTCTGTTCCCTTCCTTTTTTATAAGCATCAGAGACTTTGCATGACGGGTCCAAAATATCTCAATTTTAATTTCATTGTTAGTGCTTCCAGTAAGCTTCTGGTTTGACTTCATCTATTATGAACAATTTGTTCTTGCCTGCCAAGGAATCCTCAACCATCTTCTCCAGCTCTGCAGTTCAAAGACATTGATTTTTCTTCATTCAGCTTTCCTGATGGTCTGGCTTTTATAGTCCATATTGTAAACAGGGGAAGCCATGATTACCCTTTGTTGCACTGACTTATTTATCTGATAGCCTAACCCATGTGCAAATGTCCTGCCTTCATTTACACTCTCTCCAACAGTCTGCAGCAGCCCCCTTGGGTGCCCATGAGAGCCAAGAAAATCATAGGAGATAACTCCTGCTAGAGAGCCTTTGCAGATCAGGAAACATGGCAGCCAGGGCAGCTGAAGAGTCAGAGGGGAAGCGAAATGCTGCTGAGAAACTGCATTTCTGTCACCTGCTAAAATCCACCATTGCCTTTCAACTCTTACATCTGGTTGTTTAATCTTTTTACAGTAGTTACGAAACACTTTGATCAGCTCTTACGAGCTGGTTCAGGGAGTTATAAATATTCAAAGAGAACAAATAAATATCAGTGTCTGGGAACCAAACCTCAAAGATATTTTCTTTTTTGCAGTGTTTGTGCATCCCTCTTGAATCACCACAGTCTCTTTTGCTGAATGATCTTCTGACGATTTCAAACTTTGCTCTCCCTTTTGTCTCCCACCAAAGCTCACTAGCACATAAAATACATATATTTTATCAAGCATTGCCCCCCTTTCTACTTAAGAATTTATTAACAATTTACATAATTGCTTAAGTAATCTGCATAATTGACAGAAAGTTTAATTTGACCCTAGTTCAAACGCAACACTTATGGTTTTAAATGGAAATGGGTATAATTCATTTATGAGAGTAATTAAACCACAGTGTCTAACAAATACAGTATATGCTGCCTTAGGCCTTCCAGATCAGAACATGCGATTAGAATGTTTTATTTAAATATGTCAAATCGGTTCATCTGCATTGCTGCCTACATTAAAATAGATCAAATGTCTAACTTGACCTTTAATTTGCCCTTTGGAAGGAAAAAAAAAAGATACAGGGAAAAAGGGGGGAGGTCAAATTATATTCAGAAGCAGCAGCAATACAGGAACAGACTGAAAAGGTCTGTCATCTTAAGTAAAAGGCTGCAGCAAAAAACAAAACAAAACAAGAAACAACCCTGAATGGGCAGAGTTGACAGAGATTGGGAGCAACAGTATAGAAAACTCCTATCCAAGGCTGTTAAAACTGAGGTTACGTATTACCTGTATACCTGCATGGTTATGATATGGTTAAAAGAAATAATGCAATATGTACAGTTGGAGCTTTGATCACACCATCATAACTGCCTTCATTATTTTTATTGTATATTGTAGATATGATACACACACACACAAGGACTATACTTGCAAACCACCTGTGGTTAAGAATAAACAGTTTGAAAACTCAAACTCAGAAATGTATACAAGAAGCAAAATCCATCTGATAAGCCATGATGACAGCGGTCCCCACCTGCATTTGATGAAGCAGTCTTTTCTTGTACCGACTGGAAAAGTTTTTTTTTTACAAGTTTCTTGAAGCACAGGATAGATGAGGAGAACTAAAGCTACGGGGGACGGAGTTCCAGAGAATGAATATCATGCAGGAAAAAGTCTGCTTCCAAGACCCCACCAGATGACAGTCCTGCGGAGATGGGACCTGAAGATAGTCGATTCGATGAAGTCTGGTTGGATGGACTGATGAATGGCAAAGGAAGGCATCTCTCAGATAACCCAAACTGGAGCCCTATAGGACCTTATATGTGACAACCGGCACTTCGAATCGCACCCAGAAGCCCACTGAAAACAGATGAATTTAAGAAATAAAATATCATCTTGGAGATGGTCAGTGGTTTAAT
>JANHZU010003566.1:333462-351745 GCA_032468055.1 Acrochordus granulatus
AAATATATCAAAGTTAAGGATTCTAACTTAGGAGCACTGGGATGTGTAGAATATTCTTTTTCAGTATCTGCACCCTACAGAGGTATAGGTTTTTACCCCAAATTTCCCTAGTTAGTGTGGTCATTATTGAAAAAAATCTGAAAAGTTTTTGAGGATATAAAAAGTGGTTGGAGACTGCAGAGGTGTCAATCATTGGTTCCATCTGTTGGTGGAAAATACTGATAGAAGATCCCTTTTATAAGATGCTTCCTCCCTATGGAAAGGAACAAAGGAGAAATGATAGATTTTTATACAATTGAATAAATGACATTCTCATCCCCTGTATTTAAATACCACTTTTATTTTTGTATGGGAAGCTTTGGGGAATTAGGGTCCTGTTCATTAGTTTCAGGGAGTGTGATTCTTGGGAAACATCTTAAAGGGGAGAAGATGGATTTTCAAGAAGCCAATGACACCTCACATTACAGACAAGGTCTCTCTTTCATCTGAAAGTAAGAGAGCACCTTGGAATGAGGCACGTAAAATCCTAAGTGAAGTGAAAAAAAAAGTGAAGTGGGAAGCAGAGAAGCACTTGAAGGACAAAGGCATAAACATCAGCAATGCCACCTTTGCATTACAAAGCAACAGCCTTCTATTGATTTTTCTGGGCTCATTGTCCCTTGTTTTAGTGACTAATGATTCCTTCTTGGGTTATGATGACTTTGCATTTCATCTTTCTCAGGAGGGGAAAGTGCTGCTCTTTGTAGTTCGGCTTCAGACATGACATTTGGTGCATCAAACAAGACCAGAGCTGGTTCTTAGGCAGGGCAGACAAATTCTCTGGCATTATTTTTTTTCTGACCAGTCTTTATGCACATTGAGGACAAGATCAGAGACTTTCTTACGGTGGAGGAAGGGATCCTTGCATTTATTTAGATGTTCAGTCTTTTATTGTGGTTTGGGTTTCCTCTGTCCAACAATTTGTACTCACCCTAATTCCTGTTCTTTAATTCATTACAGAGAAGGGCTTTTTAATGGTACGTGGGAATGACCTTCGGACACAGGGGAGATGGTTGAATAAGAGGTACCAGGGTAGACATCAGGAGACGGTGAGTTCTAGATCTGCCTTAGGCATGAAAGCCAGCTGGGTGACTTTGGCCAATCACGAGGAGATGGTGAGTTTTAGTCCCATCCTAGGCATGAAAACTGGCTGAGTGACTTTGGGCCAGTCACTCTCTCTCAGCCCATGACATCAGGCTTGGGTAACAAGCCAGTCAGTCAATTCCTGACATAACCAAATGGATCAACGTTTGGTTGATCTGAAAAAAGTGGACCCTGAACTTGTGGGAAAATGCTAGGAGGAAAAGAAAAACTTTAATATTATTTTTTTAAAAAAATAATATAATTACTTTAGTGACTTACGTTTTTTACTCTTTGTCAGTATATTGAAAATCCACAAAATCTACCTGGTATCTAACTCGCAAAGCCTTTTTGCCTCTGATGTTTGAAGCATATTCTAAGATAATTAAGAGATAATCTTGCTTTGAAATGTGGTTTGCTTTACAAATAGGAGCAATAGAGGGCCCACATAGTGTAGTCATAAAGGATGGGGAGAACCTTGCTTACCAGCAGCCACAAAACCTCACTGGTTTACTTGTGATCAAAGCACTTCCTTGTAGGTTGTTGACAAAAATCAAGATCGTGGGATTATCAGTAAGATATGTAAAAATCATACATATTACAAAGGATAATGATGATTTGAAAAAAAAACTGAACTGCTGTGCTGTCACAAGGACTGAATTACTTACATCATGCAAGTTCTAAGATGGCCAACAGTCAGGATAAGAGGCACCTTTATTAGTAGACATTCTGTCCTTTCTTCCTGTAGAAGATCTCTGGAGGAGGAGAGAAAATACAGAAAAGATAGAGACAGAGAGTCAGGAAGGAGGAACTTGGTGAGGAAAAAAACTAGGAGGACTCATTCTCATGAGCAAGAGGTAGGGGTTGAGAGCATCTTGTGTGCTATTTCTGACGATACTAGTGAGTTGTCTATGATATCCTAATCCCAAACCACCTTTTCTTTCCACACTAAGGCCCTATCAGCTCAGGGAAGAATGTGTAATGGTATGTGGGATTGATTTTAGGAGATGACGAAAGGGCCACAGACAGGGGAATGGTCAGATGAGAGGCAGCTTAGACTGCAGATGGAATAGAAGGGACCTTCCTTAGTTTCCTAGGCTATAGAGGCACCGGGGGAGAAATATAATTCCAGATTTGCAAGATTCTCTTAATATATTCTTAGAATAAGACAGAATTAGTCCATCTGGCTGTGTTTCTTGTCTGGACTACCTTGCAAGTCTGCAAGTCCCACATACCATTACAGAATGTGCTGCAGGAGCAGAACTAACCCTGATCAAGTGCTTAGGAATTTTGTTGAGGATCTGAGTTTCACTCTGCCGAAATCCCAATCCTCCAAGTTGCTCTTGAGGGGAAGGTCAGCTATGACAACTCTTAACCAACTAACTACAGTTAGTTCTTTCTCCTTCTTTTCTCAATTAATTAACAGTTGATTGGAGAGATAGAGAGAGGAAGAGAGAGAGAAAATTTGGTGCTCTTTGGAACAATGCATTAGCTGCTGTCTTGCCTATAAATCTAAATTTGGTGAGGTGCCATGAAGTCTGGACTTAGAGCAGATGGCTTCTTAATATTGAGGAACCAGAGACACGGGGCAGCAATTGAGGACACCAAGTAAGTGAGAGATGGTAGGAAATGGTGACAGCCAACACCTGCCCATGTCAAACTTTTTAGCATTCTCTGCATTGCTGATTGAACAGTGTTATTTTAGCTCAGGGAGAGAGAGCTAAGTTGGACATGCATTCACCCTTCTCTCTTTGCTACTAAGAAGTTTGACAGAATTGCAGTCAGCCCTACTGTTACTGTGAAGAGGAATATATGTATAATGAACAATAAAATGTTGTGCTTGGGAAGAATACCACTACTATATAGAGTAAACATAATGAAAGGAAAGCATGAAACTATTAGGCCAGACAATCTTATATTGTTAGTATAATAATATTAAATAATAATTCTTATATTATGAATATAATGGAACAACAATAATTTTTTTAAAAAAATAATATACTGGAGTAACAACAACTGTTATATGGCCATATCCCCACTCCCATTGTCATTCTTGATTACAGGCACATGGACAACTGCCTTAAGGTCAAACCTATCATCATCACCAATAAGTGGATCAGTGTTACTTCTGTCTGTCTCTGTCTGTCACATATTGTCCCACTGCATCCAATTTCTAGGCAAATTATTAATAGTAATGTTTGGAAAATCCACAGTGGCTGACAAATGAGATCGAGATGTATCTTTTTGCAAAGGAACTCCTTTTTCCAATACTCTCCTTTAATGCAATTTAAAACAAGCCTTTTCAATGCATTTTGTTAGGAGACAGAACTTGATTAACCTTGGAGCAGCTTAAAAAAGGTTAAGCAAGATTAGTACTGGAATGGGAGAGCAGCAGGAAATCCCAGATCTAGGCAGGGAAATAAAATCATCATCATCAGCCTTACTTCCATATTGTTGCTAAAAAAGCCACATAGACATATCCAAGCAATCACCAAGAGTTAAGCTCAGCTTCCAACATATAATTCAATATATAATGAAGGTTTCTTGTGAGATATGATAAACCAGCAAGCTTAGTTTATGGCTGTTACCCCATGCCTTGGTAAAGTATTCCCTTTTGTCAGTTCTACTAGGTAGACCAGACCAGGAAATCAACTTGATAGGAAGGCTAAAAATACTGTTATTGAAATTGGTTATAATAACAGCGTCTTGAAGTCTGACTGTGCTGCATCTTCTCCCCCCTTTTATGCTCCATTGACTCAGGGAGGTGTCTGCCTGAGCCTCTTCTGAATTTGCTGTTATTGTTACTAAATTCACTTTACTATTGAATACATAATTTCATTTATTTGTTTCTGTTATTATTTTATTTGCCATTGTCTTGCAAGTGAACTGAGAGCTGCTGTACCAGAGTCAAATTCCTTGTGTTGTCTAACCTACTTGGCCAATAAAATACTGTATCTGAATCTGACTGTAATATCACCATTTTGGGCTTAAAATGGTTTGAGTCCCTTTTGCCTAGATAACTTTTCTTGCATATTTTTGTCAAGACCATCTTCTTTACTCTCTACGACTCTCTACATCTACAGGATGCTTCTTCAACTATGGGATTCCTCTATAAACTTAGTAAAGCCAGTTGGGTGTAGTGATTAAGATCCTGGCTGAGAAATCATGAGTCTGTGAGTTCTAGTCCTGCTATAGACATGAATGCCAGTTGGGTGACTTTGGGCCAGTCACTCTCCTCACCCAGCTCACTCATAAGATTGTCGGTGTGGGGAAAATAGGAGGAAGAAAGAGTATTAGGTATGCTCACTCCCTTGAGTTCATTGCCTTTTTTATAAAATAATAAAGGTGGGATAAAACAAATCTACAGAAATACCACTGACTCTATTGTTAAAGAGTGCAGCCCCTAGTGTCTACATGCCATGCTGTTGTCTTCATGAAAAACCAATCTCCATGAACAAAACGTGGTTGTCTGGAGTGAGGCATCTTCCTTTCCGTATAAATGCTTCTGAGTGAGCTAGAATCTTGCATTACCAGATCAATGGGGCAATATCATGCAAACTCATGAAGACCAATTTTTAGTGGTCTCTCCAGTATCACTTGAAGAGGGTATCACTTGAATAGTCTACTGACTGTTCCACCTATTCTGAATAGGATGTTGAGAGAACCCCAGGACCAGGGAATATCTTGCCTGATGTTTTGTGAGACTCAAAGCAATTCCAAAAATCTGAAGCAAAATTGGACACTATGTTTATTGTTACATCATTCATAGATACAGTACATTGGGGAAGTAAGTTAAGGTTATTATCTAATGGGGTGCAGTGGCCAAGTGGTTAAGACACTGGGCTTGTCAGCCAGAAGATCAGCAGCCCAAGATTGAGACAAAGTTTTTTAGATAGTTTTGGGAGTTTTGCAGTTGGGTCACTGAAGCAAACTCTTTCAAGTTGAATGCATTTGACCAAGTATTTTACTACTGGCAAATTACTTTCTCAGTGAGATGCACAACATGCCTTTGCTTCATTGTTGTTCATATCCATAGCTGTCTCTCTGTTTCTTTTTCTTTTTAGTTTCTTTAAAACTTTGGGTGAAGTTTACATGCCCACCAGACATGCACACGTGGAGCCTGAGTACAGTAAATGAAGCTATGTGACATGTTGGCTATCTGGAGTCAGCCAGTGGTGCTGTGTCATGAAAATGCCTCTTTGAGAACCTGGCAGCTGTTTTTACAGCTGACATGTTATCTAGAAGAGGCCAGGAGAAGTTCTTGGCTTTTATTTGGATGTAGCTTCGGGTTGAGTCTGCCTTCTCTCTCACTCGGTGAGTTGCCATTAGCACTGCTGACAGTTACTAGATAAAGTTAAAGACTCATGCAGTGATCTGCACCCTAATTGGACTGTAATGTATAGCCTCAGTCAGGCAAATCTCTCCATAGACGGCAATCAAGCCATTTACGGAAGATGCATTGGCTGCCAGCACCCTGGAGTAACCTTAAGCTATGCTGGCCTTTTAGCAGAAAACACAATTAATTTTGATACTGAAGGGCAATTAGGAGTGGGGTTAAAATGGAGTGGGGGGCGACAGAAATATTCTGAACAGAGAATGCCAAAGACTGTAGAAGGGAAAATGTTTTCCTGGAATTCTATCCCTTTGCAAAAGTTTGGTGCCTTGTTTCACGCAGGATCTGATGTGCATTGCTGAAGGTGGCCTCTCGGCGTGAAATAAACTGCCTGACTAACAAAAGATTGCTCAAAACGTTTCTCCCTAGTGTTGTAGAGAGAGAATTTTAACCCCAAATGAGGTATGAAAATTTTAGTTCTGGAATGAAAAGCTCAGCTTGGTGGATGAGAGTTCAGAAAAGTGACTTTCCCACACACATGTAGCAGAATCGTAAAAAAAAATACATTTTTTTTAAAGGCAACTGGATTTTTATTTTTAGATGTTACAGGGAAACATTTCAACTCCCATCCAGGAGTCTTCCTGAGTCCCATATGAGAAAAGGAATAATGGTAAAGAATATATACATTTCTCAAAAAGGGGCAGGAAACAGTGAAACAGAATACTCTGAATTCTCATGTAATAAACTTAAAGTAGAAGGTTAGTAGTAAAGATTCTGAGAGAAGGCAGCCTTAAGGTTTCATCTTAATCACTTGTTTACCTGCACATGTGCCAAAGCTGAATACTATTTCAGAAATCCTATTTCAGGAGACAACTGAAATCTTGCCCTCCCCATTGATGGAAGGATTTAATGTGATTATATAGATGCATAAAATATTCCCTTGATATCTCCATTATAATGGTGAGGAACTACAAAACACAGTAGACTATAGCCAAATGGTGAGGATGCTGAAAACTGTAGTTTTGTAACCACCAGAAAGTTATACATTCTCCATTTCTGCTGAAGGTGTCCTTTCAAAGACTTCAGTTCTCATAATTGGCCAATGTTGAAGGATACTGGGAATCATTATGAATTGAATTATCAATTGTGGTTTATTTGATTATACAGTTTGAATCTATTTAATAAACACAGCTGATTTCTTGTTCAACTGTCTCTGGAAAACAAGCTAAAAAGACTGCTACACAAAGAATTTTGGATACAGAAGCTCAAGAGAGATATAGCTACCCTCAAAAAGGCTGCTACTTAGAAATAGATGAGCTGTTACAAACAAACTTTCCAGATTGCCAAATATTTAAACACAGAAATGCCCAAGAATTTTCAGGGTGGTGGTGGTATTCATTCAAGCAAGATTTGAGCAACGGGACACAATGATTAAATATGGAATTAACCAAATTCCTTCCAAGAAATGTACTTGTATTTGTGGAGCTCTGGAGACAAGGATATAATCCATATATTATCCTTCCAATACATTATTTGAATGTCAGCAGTATAAGAAAAAGAGACATAAATATCTTGGACTGCACATTAAAGGAACGGTCTATTGGGATCCTTATTAAAACAACATATTTCATGTGTGGTCAGAACCCAAATAGTACATATAATAACATGGCTCTTTATCTGAACAACAAAGTAGAATTGAGAATAGAAGATGCGGATATGATTGGGATAAATTGCAGGACTGTCACAGTATCTGTATTTCCTTTTAGTTCTGTTTTTTATTCCATTTTGTGACACGTGGTCTTACCATTTTGTATTCTGGACAGTATTCTCATATGGCCTGGCTGATCAATAAAGTATTATGGTTGGTTATGCAGTTAGCCAGAAGTTTAGATTGGGTCTGGCATTTTTGTCCACCTTTCAAGTCCATCCCAAGGACCTGGGATAGGCAGATGCTGTGCTTTGATGTTTTTAAATGTATCATTGTGGGATGAAAGGCTGCCATTTGCAATTGAATGATAGTGACTTTGTCAATGCTGATGGTGTTCAAGTGGTGTTCCAGTTCTTCTGGGATTGCACCCAAGGCCTCCATTTCTATTGGTACCAATATTTTTATTTGCAGGTCTTTGTATCTTGTGATTTTTTCCAATTCTCTCTCTTCTGTTCTGCTCTCTCCAGGTACTGCCACGTCCACTATCCAGACTATTTTGCTTTTCTTCTCGACAATTGTTAAGTCAGGAGTGTTGTGTGACAGGTGCCTGTCTGTCTGAATTCTGAAATCCCAGAGCAATTTAGCTTCTCTATTTTCTATTACTTTCTCCATTTGATGATCCTACCAGTTCTTGCTTGCAGGCAAATGGTCTTTCTAGCAGATCTTCCAGTGCACCATTGTTGCTGTTTGTAGCCAGTCCATGCAATCTTTTTGAAGCAGTTGACTCGGTGATCCACTGCTTCTTCAGCTTCTTTGCAGAGTGGGCATTTGCTGTCTGTTGCTATTTTCTCAGTTCTGGTTTCATGTGCATTTTTCTTAAGGCTTGGTCTTAGATATCCAGAATTAAACACCTTTTCTTCCAGTAGTACTGCGGCTGTTGGTTCTGGTTACAAAGCCAACAGTCCTGGGTCCTGCAGCCCATTTGTCACCAAATGTCCAGGAATACCAATGCCTACATTGGTCCTTGTTGACCCAGAACACAACCAATCCAGTATGATTTTCTGTAAATTACCTCTCACCATATTGTTTATGGGAGAGCACTCTGTCTAGCTCCTCTAATGAGTCCTGTAGAGTATGGTTGACTATCTCGTGTGGTTCTCACCCTCCTCAGAGCATGTAAGTCCCACAGCCATGCCTAGGTAGGCTTTTATGATGATGATTAAATCATTTAATTAATCTCAATAAATAAGAAGTGTTTATTGAGTTTTTATAAAATTATAAAGGCAGGAAAGAAATAAATATCATTGTTCCCAGGCTCATCCTCTTGTTAGTATTCCACAAACTTTGCAAAATATGTTCCTGGGAACTATGAGATATGACATATGGTTTTGTTTCGCAAGGTCGCTTGAAGACTCAGTTGCAAAGTGTGCTCAGCAGTTGGCCTTTCTATTGTAAGAAGGAGGAACAAAGCTATTTTTAAAGCCTCTGGACTGTCCCATCAATGCCATAAAAGTAGATTGCAAATATATTCTCCTGCCTTTTTAATATGTAGCCTTCTCCTGATCTCTAGAAAAAAAAAAGTCCCTTCAGAGACTGTAAATAAAAAGAAAGTGAGATACATGCATCACACTTTCGAGTCAGCTCAGTGATGCCACATGAACCTTCTGAATGTGCTTCATCCTCCAAAGCAGAAGAAAGGTAGTGGAATATTATATGTTGTGAATATGGATAAACAGCAAGCTGTCCCTCTAAAGTAACTGCAGCTGAAGCAGCTTCTGCCAAGTTGTCTCAGAGTATCCCTTCAGCTCCTGGATAGATTCCCATCTCCTCCATCCTGCAGTGAGCCAAGTTGGAGACCCTCATCTCAGGGTTGAAGACATACGCCTGGCACCATATCAGATACTTAACCTTTAACACCTCCCATTTTTGTACAGCAGACAGAGAGCTCATTGGAAGCGCACCAGGGGAAAAGCAAGCGGACAAAATAGTCCCCTGCCCTTTGGGGCCAACCAGGAGGTAGGGCCGGAATTATCCCGACAGCTTTGCTCCATTTCTGACAATAATGATATATATTTGAAAGGCCCTTAGCATTGACCTGAGGTCGCTCAATTTGTTTTGTCAGCTGTTTTGAAAAGTGCTTCCATTCCGCATTGTAAGTCATTGTCAGAGGCCCTGCTTTTTTTTAATTTCTTCTTTGTTTGGCAATGGTGGCTTGTTTTGTTTGCTTGTTTTAAAGAGAGAAACAAAAAAGAAAAAGAAAGGGGGAAAAAATAACCTGAGACAGTTTATTTTTTACAGCTCGGGTGTTTGTGCATATGAGTTTTATTTTTATTTCTTTGAGCACTCACCTCTCACCCTTTAGCAGACTGCTGTAACCTCCTGAGTCAAATCAGTAACTTTCTGGCTCTTCATTTCCTCATCCGGTGTCCAAAGTCACAGGACATGGGTTGTGACTTTCTGTACAGATAATCTGACACACGGCAAGCAGGAACGGAAGGCTGTGATTCATTTCAACAAAAGCTTGGAGTGTTGGCTTGGCTGCAGTCCGGAAAGAGACACATAGGAAATGGCTGTTGTGTCGCCAATGGGCTAGAGGGACAGTTTTGGCACTGGGCTGAGTGTGAAAATGTTAGGTCATCTCTAATAAGGAGGAGGAGGAACCTTACACACACATTCAAACACACACACAGGCACACGCACAATCAGATAAAGCACAATGCTGTTTATCTGAGCAACCAATAAGTACAGGAGAGAGAGAAAAAATACTTCTTTAAAATAGATATCAAGAGTTGCACAAGAATTAAATATTTTAGAAAAGGTGCAGTCCAATGTATCGTGTGCCCTGATGAACTATCCTTTTATCCTTCCCAAGGTCAGAAATATTGTTTTGATTTTACGTTCCAAGGCATTTATATCGAATTTTGAATAAAATATACATACACAGGCCCCAGGTGCCACGTAATGGGGTGAGCACTTGTTAACTCCTGTTACTTGCTCCACTTCCTGCCAACCTAGCAGTTGTAAAAATCATATAAAAATACAAGTCAGTAAATAAATTGATGGGAAGGTAACAGCCTTCTGTGTGTCTCAGTGTGTAGTCCTGCCGGCCACATGACCACAGAAGCGTCTTTGGACAAGGCTGACTCTTTGGCTATGAGACGAAGATGAGCACCAACCCCTACAGTCAGACGCAACTGAAAGGGGAACTTTAACCTTTCTTTTTAGACCTGCTGATCCATTTAAGAAGAGAAAGGGATGGTCCTTAACTTTTGAAAATGTGTCAGAGAACTAGGAATTGTGGTTTTCCCCCCTTTTAATTGAAATATTGGTCACAGCATGGGGGTGTCCAATGAAAGCTGAAGGACTCTCTTTTTCCAAGAGTTCCTACTTGTCCAAGTAAGCCTAGCAGATTGGGCATTGTGCAGATCCCCTCAGCCGAATGTAGTTGATTGGCGGGGACTAGATGATGGATCTTCTCTGCAGCAGCCCCTGCTCTGTAGAATATCTTCTCCTTGGAGATTAGAATGGCCCCAACCCTGCTGGCCTTTTGTAAGGGTTTAAAAACATATCTGTGTACCCAAGTCCAGGGCTTGGAATGTATTAAGGGCCCAATTTCTTGAGTGTACTGTTAATTGATTAATTATCTTGGCTGCTGTACGTATTTGGTTTTGGATGTTTTTATAGTTTTAGAACTGTAAGCTGCCCAGAGTTTACAGTTCTAAAATTGTAGGCTGAGATGGGCATTTATAGAAATTGAATTAATGAATGAATGGAAACTTACATCCTTTGCCACAGTTTCCAGAGGCAACAGGGTGACTGCCCAGTGTGGAACAGTCACATTGTCATTCCAGGAAGTGTTGCAAAGGAGGACCAGCTTCTGTGACAATCCCCATGTTGTTGGAAACCTGTGGAGAATGAAGGATGCTGAACTTGCCATTCAACAACATTTGAACCAGTTTCCCCTCTCCCTGTTTTAATTGGTCTGAAGAGCAGCTTGTGCTTGAGAGCATTCACTTGCATAATTCTGAACTGGACACCTCCATTGATTTTGTGTTTATCAGCTCTCCACTTTTGGGCTTGATTTTATGGGAGGGAGAGATACTCTCAGAAGGGATTAGCTGGGATTCATGCTGCCTGACAACAGTTACTCCTGTTCTCACAAAGGGGGAAACGATCTCTTGCTATCATTGTCAGAATCCTTCCTGTGACACTGTAGAACAGGGGTGTGTGTAATATGTAGCTCTTCAGGTCTTTCAGCCTCATCACTGACTATGCTGGGTGTATCGGCTAGGATTTTGGTAACTTTTGTAAGGTTACAGGCTCAGGAGCATAGTGGAGAGAAGCAAGAAGTAAGAAAGAAGATTAAAAAAAAACTCTTTAAAAATGAAAAAAGTCCAAAGGAAGATTTGGGGAAGGGAAGCAAATGATTGGACAGAGAAAAGGGATGAGATGTTTCTATAGTGGTTTGAGATAACCAATGAGATTTTAATGGCAGATTTCTTGAGTTCTTATATTGAATTTAGAACTTGAATGGGTCCTTTATTTAAATTAAATCTGCCCACCTTCCTTTTCCTTCTCACTGTCTTCATTTTAAAAGTTTGCTTCCAATTGTTTTTGGCCAGACAGAGCATATTTTATTTCCTTTAAACTGCACTTAGTCCCCCTCCATCTCCTAATTCCCACAGCCTTCCCACCTTTGTTCACATGTGTCATTGCATTCCTTATTTATTCATTGATCTATCAAAACAAAACCTAGATAATTTTTCCCAAATGAGAACTGGCATCCAGTCAGAGTCAGGGAGATGAAAGGAAGGGTTAAGTCTACTTTCAATATTATAGAAAGGTTTGAAAATAGATATCAGGGTTAAAAAGTCCAGATGGTAATTTAACTGCATCCTTGCTATAAAACTCATTTGATTTATGGGAGTCAGTAATGCTATCTCAGTTTAGATCTAAGCAGCTTGGTTTTCTCTCATCTGTAGCTTTTGAACGCATTGGATTTTTTTACTCCTACCATCAATCCTTCACTACAAAGAGATACTATTATCAAGAATTTGGGAGTTCTTTAAATGCCAACAATTGATAAATGTTAACAGTTCTAATCCATGCAAATTACAGGCCCCTTTATTTATAATACAAAGCGGATGAGCTTATTCAAAGTATTCTAAATGAACTTTGACAAGCTGTGCAATTAAACAGTCATCTCTTTTTCATTTCTGTTCATTGAGCAGCACTCAACCTCTGCCTAGGAAACAGACACTTTTAGATTTTGGAGAAGTCTGAATTGATCAAATAATCCAATCTTCCTGCATGTATACATCCATAAAACAATGGTTTTATGGGTGTAAATTCCTACTGTAGGCCGGAAGAACAGAAATACCTTTTCCAGAATGATGTGGCCATCTCTCCAGAGAATTAATAAATGTTGTTGCCACAGATTTCGGTGACAAGATTACTTATTTGAATGTGGATGCTCAGGGAGTGAACATTTAAACATCATAGGAGCAGAAAAATGCTCCAGAGAGTTGTGTTTCACATGTGTGGTACATATGGAATATATTATCCAAAATGCATAGAAGTCAGCAACATCCCTGCAGTGCTTTCACTACTCTGGAGATGAATTATTCATTCCTAATGTACTAAAATTCTTCTCAGTTAAAATGCAAGCACAACCATTGTTTGTGGCCCAATTGAAAACATGAAACTCCTTCATTCCATTAAAGAGGGCCTAATCCAAATTTTTAAGGAGTATATTTCAGGCTCCCTTAATGTGGTCTTAAGTCATGAAGCTGGTTTAACCAAATTTGAATCTATTTGGGCATGCATTTTCTATTATTGGTTAAGTTAGTGTTTTCCCCCAGGTGGGCATCACATTGAATTTTAAGAGATGACTTTGTTTCATCTTGGGCTAAGACCTTACATGAGAAAATGGTGGTTATGATTTCTCATTTAATGGAGTCTTCAGATATGAACATGCAGCAACAGCCCTTAAACAGTGTGCCAAGCATTCAGGAGCAAAGTCCAACTGCCATATCGAGAATTGTGTTCTTGGGCAGCTTTTTATACCCTTTTTCAAGCCAGTTAGATTTATAAGACAAATTATTGCTCACATATTCAGGGGAGTCCTAACCCTGGCAAGATTTAATGTCCTCCCACAGCTTTCCTCAAGGGGAGATTACAAGGTATCCCATTTAGCAAAGACTTTGCCCCAGTGGAGGAGTTCCTGAAGCATTAACCCACATTCTTTTATATTACTCATACTACAAAGAGGCTGGTTGCAGTGAATAGCCCCCTCCCCATATAATCAGATTTTCAGGCTGCTTGGGTCTATTATATTTATACCAACTATTATCGGACTTATTTCATTTATCTTAAGATGGCTAAATTTTGTTTGACTCTTGGTAAACTATGCCACACCTCGATCATCTTAGTTTTATAATTATTCAGTTTTACTATGGTTTTTATTTGCTCTCTCTCTTTCTGTCTTCCAACCTACTGAAACCTACCTCCAATGTATATATGTGTGTGTGTGTGTATTCATTGTTGCCTCCTGCCAACTGCCTATACAACCTTTGCAGTTTTTCTTGGCAAGATTTTCAGAAGTGGTTTGCCATTACCTCCTTCCTCGGACTGATAGAGAGCGAGAGACTGGACTGAATTACCAGCTGAAAGCTTGAATGAAATGGGTCTATTCCTTCTGTCTTTTGAATCAACTACAATGTGGCTTCTCATTTGTTGGCCTTGAAGATTTTTGCCATCTGTTCCTTCTTTACAAAAGAGCTTTTTATGGTGTGAGAGTCAGATATTACACTGCCTATCAGTGTGTCTAATCATGCTGGGCAAAGCCATCTCAAAATAACTTTCAAGGAAAAGAGACTTTCAGGGAATGTTCAGATATATTTCATGGGTGGGGTGTGATGTTCTTGACCAAATGGCCAAGAAACATATTTGAATGTTTCATATTTCATAATCTTCCCTCTGGGTTTTACACACTTTCTGCATTCCCATACTTCAATTAAATTCCAGCGGAAAATATCACAAAAGAACAGTTCGTACTGGACTTTTTCCAAAGGAGGTGCTATTGTCACCTATACAGGAGAGCCCTACCCTAGAAGAGGTTGAAGATTCTCCTATTCTTGGAAAAAATTGGAGAAATCATCCATTCATTTTTTCTGCCTACAAATGGGATGGAGAATTTCAAAAGGCCATTTGTGCCACGTTGGAGTTTGGAAGGGGGATGCTGCCCTGTGGGACACATTTGATGCACACATCTGATACCACACATAGTGTCATGATGCACACATGATACCATAACTCCTGCAGTGTTCTTGAACACTTTATTGGTCCAAAACCTCTTAGAGCTTGAAATTTTATCAAGAATGTAATTTGTAAAACTGGCTCGAGAATCCTGGTTTCTATCTTCTACTCAAAAGGGAAGTTTCTATCTCACTATCTCTATCTTCTCCTCTTTGGATGGATTCACCCTCGCCTGAGTTCATCTAACCCAATTATATTATTATTACAGCATGTCAGTTTGAGTTGCTTTCCCACTTATTGGCATATGGCTGTTTTCAATTTCACTGCTAATTCTTTTCCAGTGGACTTGTCTAAAACATACTCATTTTCTCCTTAGAATCATTGTTGTTCATGCATCACATTTCAATGACACCTCACTAGCTTCATTGGGAGGAGAAGGAGGTGGACGAGGAGGGAGAATAGGAGTCGGGAATTGCCTGGCTTTGCATACATTTGTTCAAGATTAGATGCCAGATTGTCAAAATGCAAACGAGATGGCAGGGAAAGGTGAGCTGTGCACCTCATCTGTCAAGAATTTGCATAGGAGGCGGGTCCCAGTTGGACCTTGTCCAAGGCTGTGGGCAGAAGGGAAGAAAAGAGCTGGGCTACTTATTGAAAACAATCTTCTCTTAATAACTTCCTCAGTGTTTAAATATCTTCCTTTCGACTGTGCACAATCACCCTTAGCTCTTTAGCAATTCTGGAGTGAAAATGAAGAAGCTGCTGAGAAAATGGCAATTTACTCCCCCCCTCCTCGTTATTTCTCAGGTGGGAAGATTTTCTAAAATCATAGACGGGCAACTTCTTGCATGGCACAAGCATGGATTTGACTTAAGTGATTAAGAATGGGAGAAATTACTAAAACTTACATGAAATAGGCTCAGGGTTTATTAATACTTTTTTTATACAAGTGTTTCACACAAATAAATAGTTCAGTTTGCTCTAGAGGAGGAAGCATATCTTCCTTAACTTCTGCTTATTATCCACTTTTTTCAGTATAGCTGCAGCCTTCCTCTTTAGAGTTTCCTGTGTCTGGACAATGAGTGATGATCTATGTGAAGTTAGATTATTGCCACTTGTGGCAGCTGCTTATTAATGAGTGTAAATTGAGCAAACAAATGCTTGGTTTAGTTCAGTTGATCTGGAAAATTGCTCAACTTTTATTTATTTGATTCCTAAGGATGCTCAAATTCAGAACCATTCTGAGCAGTGTACAGTATTCAAACAATTTGAAAATGCAAAGAAATGAACAATCATCATCCAGAAAACAACAACCACTCCATAAGGACGATAATCACACAAGACATCTGCCCTATTCTCGTCCAAGTCCTGGAGAAAAAGCCAAGATTTAAGAGTTCTTTTGGACAAAGGACAAGATGGGGGTCAAAGAACTTGCTAGGGAGATGCCGTTCCAAGGAAAGGCATTTGAGGATGCTATCTAGAAGTTATCAGAAGACAGCGCCTAATAGATGAGACCTGGAGTATGTCAACTCTTCCTGATCATACTGGATGGAGAGAAACAATGGGAGCCAGACAATCATTAGATAGCCAGCCTCTGTGACATGATGGGTTCATAGGTAACAGCCATTCCTTGAATTGTACTTTACACCTGTTGATAACTATTGGGGTGGCACAGTGGCGCTAGTGATTAAGATCTCAGCTTGCCAGCTGGAAGGTCGGCTGTCTGAATTCAAGACCCGCATTGCCATGTAGCAGTGTGAGCTCCTGCTGTTTCACCTCAGCTCCTGCTGACCTAGCCATTCAAAAGTGTGCAAATGTGAGCATATACATAGGCATCTTCAACAACAGAGGTTGCAACACATCAGTTGAAGTACTTCTTCGGTCGCATCAATGGCCTCTCTCTCTCTCTCTAGGAGACCCTGCCAAGCGGGAATAGTGCTAAAGGAGAACACAATTGTTGATAACTATTATAACTCATGGAGATGTTATACGCACATATAACAAACTCCCTATGGTGCTACATTGTAGACCACCTGCAGCTTTCAAGTGGTCTACAAGAGCAATCCCATGTAGAGTACATGTGAATACTTTAAATGTGAGGTGACTTAAAGCATGAGTGTTTTTTCAGGGCCTCCTGTTCTAAGTATGGGCACAATTGATGGACAAGAAGAATTTGGGGAAAAGGCCTTCCTAACTGAGCCAATACTTGCTGTTTGAATAGATACCTATTACTTGAACAGAAGTTGTGAGTTCAGGAAGACCACAAATTATATCATACTCCCCATTGTAATCTTTGTTATAGGAAAGATTAGTCTAGGAGATGTTTAATGTATCATTTTTCCATTTCTTGCATGTTCTACCTGAGAAAAGAACTCTACTCTCCCTTCGAATACCACAGGAGGACAAAGTTCTAATAACAATTTTGGATAATGGAGAAATCCATGGAGAAATTTTTCTTTTCCTACTGGAATTCATCTGACTTTTTCCAAAATGCTTCATATTTTTCTTTCCCTGCAAAAGAGTGCCAAATTTGCTGTTCATTTATAACCTTAGCTATTTTTCTTCTCCCTCTTTTTCATTTAGCTTTAAAAGCTTTAAGAGATCTCATGATCCATAAGACTGAAAACAGTTTTCATAAAATAATAAAAGTAACACAGGAGGAAAGAAAACTATGTCAGAAGAGTAGGCAAAAAAGCATCTGTTTAAAGATAGCAGTTACTCTCAATGAATCTTTGGCAGAAAGGAATGAAGAACTTAAGGCCCTCAGACCCTTTTACTGTGAGCCACTGAGAGTGGTTTTCTTAGTTTGGTGGCATATAAATTTGATAGATAAATGAATCAAACTAACTCTTGGTTTTGATTTTTTAATATAACAGGAGAGACTAAGGCTTTTGGGTTTGGTTCCAACCCTCATGCATCATTGGTTCAATTTGGACTATCAACTCTATTCAATTTGTAAATCCAGTCTGGTAAGTTGATTTGATTCAGACAAAATTGGTGTTGAGCATGTTTTGAAGACTTTCAGTTGGATGACCTAATTTAAATTGATTCAATTTCAAAATTTGAAGGAAGGACTTTTAAATCAAATCTCCAAGGTAAAACTTCACATGGTCCTATTAAATCTTGGTAAACCATATTTAATTCAAGGCATTATTTTCATTAAAAGTAATGCAAATCCTAAATTTAATTGATGTGGCAGTTAAAAACACAATGGCACTTTGTGTCAACATAAGTACACTTTACATCTCAGAGAAAGTAAGAGTCGTAATGCACCTCAGGCTTGAAAAGTCCTCTTCTGAACACCACATTTTGAGATAAATTATGGAATAAGCTGAAGTATGATAAAGTATGCTGGAGAACAAAGTGATGGAAATGATCAAGATGGGAAATTAAGTCTTAGAAAAAGAGACAGAAAGAACTTGGATATGGTGAGCATTGAAACATGTTTATTGATAGGAAAAAAAAAGATTTCAAGCAGATCTGTGTTTTACTACTGCAGATGTAGAATGATGTTACAGGAAAGCATGTTCTGGTTAATTGTTAGGAAGTTTCAAACAGTAAGAACATTTCAACAATGGAATCAATTACCAAGGAAGATGGCAAACTCCTCTTGGTTAAATGCAGAGGTTGGACTATTATCCACAGGGGATTTTAATTTGGGTTCTTGGATTTAAAGCTTTAAATGTTTCCTTCAAACTCTGTGTTTGAATTCTATGTTTGAATCATCTTTGTAATTCTGTGTTTCTAACTATATACACGCATACCCATCTTTCTTGCAAAAAGCTACAGGGAAAACCACTTTTTCTTTTGTAAAGAATCTCCCATTTTCATTTTTCTTGGGAGGAGAGTATTCTTGAAAACTGTCCATTTTCTGATACCTGATTGGCTAAACTTGCATATGTGCTTCCCTGGGGAAATACCAAATA